>JABUQX010098639.1:0-17500 GCA_015478945.1 Trachelipus rathkii
TATATACTTAATATATTTATATATATATTAATTGATTATGTATAAGTATATACTATACTATAATAATTGTACTTACTCTAATTATTATATATAGAGCCGAGTAGTACTATTATATATATAATATATATATATATATTATATAAGTATATATATATGTCATATATATATATAGTATATACATTATAGTCGTAGCTATGATAGTTACTATTAGTATGTAGTAATGTTAGTATATATTAATGTAGTTAGTTATTATACTTATAGGTACTTATATATAATAATATAAAATATTATATATATTATATATATAGTAAGTATATTACATATATATTATATTATATTATAGTAGTGATGTAATATATAGACCTATATATATATATATACTATATAGTATATATAGATATATATTAGTATTAGTAGGTACACTATAAAGTATCTATATACTTTATATACGTTTCTTTTCCTTCCTAAAAGAGTCGTCTTTCTTCACTTTTCTAGTTTCTGTTCGGGACGTCCAGGATTTAACTTTAAAACAATTTAAAAATCAATAGCGTATAAACTCGACAGGGGATGCCGGTCGCCGGCCATCCGATATGGGGGGCATGAACCGGCGCCATTGTTTAATGGGGTATTCAAAGCGTTATTTAATAGCGGGTATTCTTACCTTTTTTCGTTGTTAATTTTGGCATAATAATTTCATTTATTTACCACTTTAGCAAAAGAGTTTAGGTAGAAAATTTTAACGCGTATGTTACACCGAAGCGTCTAATGTCAGTGCTTGATGGTCAAGAAAGACTATAAGCTCGTCATTCTTGATAGTGACTAGCTCGGAGATTGTTAACAAGCCAGCTCGCTTGCTCGGTGTCTGGATTTACACGAGATATGAACCGAGTGCATGATGTGCGCCCCTCTGATCTATATATATAATATATATTATATTATTATAACTAAATTTGAAATATATAGTATATATTATATAGTAATAGTATAATACATAAGTTATATTGAGTGATATAGAATTAGTGTATTAGCTACTAGTAGAGTATGTATGGCGATGATATTCGTATATATAGATAATATATGTATAGGCGGCGTATATCTTTATCTGCATATGTAATGAGTTTCTTGATCTCCTTTATGTATATCTTTATGGCTAGAAGAGGGCAGTTGGAAGTACAATCTTCTGAGCAAAGCATTTATTTCGCCCACAGGGGACTTTACAAGACACAAAATCCAATAGACAAACTTCATATAAAACACCTTACCAAACTCCATAGAAAACACCTAAGGAATATTAAATCTCTGATAAGAAAAATACATAATAAAACATATCTGATAATATTAATGAAGGTGTTCATAATTGTTAATTAATTACATATTTGCATAAACGGCATGTGGTTGCGTGATTAGCAGTCATGAACATAAAAATAATACTCAAAGACATATTTTACATAATGGCTTATCCCATATAATTATATAATTAAATCATGCTTCATATTTTCATGCTTTATTTAATAATTACATAATTTTTGATTAGAAGGATACATATTAATTATACAATAAAAAAGAACAATAATACTTTATGCGTACCTCTAAAGGTCACTAATAAATGTCATAATTACCAACGCTTTATCTTCGCTTCAGCTGTGAAATTGATTCCTTCACTTAAATATAAATTGTTATATTTCTGTAAGATTACAATTATAAACCATACGCCCGGAAATATATTTAAATATTAAATATTAAATCTTTAGGTAGGTAATATATATATATATATATATATATATATAATATATTATATATATATATATATATATAATATTATATATATATATATATATAATATATATATATAGCTATATCCCATATAATTGGGTGGAGTGAATGGTCGATTAATGATTCACCATAAATTTTAATTAATTTCAGAGCCAGGTAAATCTGGAACAGCCAACAGGAATATTTTAATATATAATATTATATAATATATAAATATATATATATATATATATATATATATATAAATAATATTGTATATATATTATATATATTATATATATATATATAATATATAATAATATTGAAAGTTAGAAGGGTCTAATAGGCCCCATATTCTCACACAGGAGGTTCACTCTCAATTCTCTCTACAGTTTACCAAGCAAGAAGTAACTGAGGCGTCTTTGCAGGCTTGCAATGAGTCAACCCACCACTGCAGGCATTACAAGGCCATACAAGAATTCTTATGCGTTGCATTTACGGGCGGGAAATGTTTGTTTCTAAGCGACTTATTTTATCGATTTGATTTCAAATAAAACGTTTATGAACGTAGTTTTGAATCTAATTTAAAATGATGGAATCTAATTAAAAGGATGGAATACATTTCGAATTAAAAGTACTATGACGTACTACAAAGGTCCCCTCCCCGGGAGAATCATTACTTAAGGATTGATTTTTCAATTAGAATAAGTCGCTTGATTTTCAGAGGAAGTAATGCTTCGAGTGTTTAGGAGGAAGAGGCATAGGAAAAGAGTCTCGAAGTAGAGACAAACGTTGGCAGGACGTTGGGGAGTTTGGGTCGACGATCTTTATCTGAAACCAGGTTTTTAAGGAGCATCTTCAAGGTGCTAGTTGGATACGTTACATTAGATGTTGGGAATGGCCTGAAGTGGGAATGCTTTCAGTTTTGAAAATGGGTGCCTTGGGGCCATGCACATATTGCCAAAGGAATACTCTTTTGGGTCCAACGAAATCATGCATGACAAGAACCATGAAGGAAACAAAAGAATCGTTCAAGAATCTTTCCTCCTCCATTACTGGAATGAATTATTTTGGGGAAATACGTTGTAAAAGGGTGCATTGTTTGATTTAATTGCATTAGTCTTGAATTCCAATGAATTCTTTTAAGGGTTTTGAAACTTAGGGCAACAAAAAACAGAAGATAATGTTTAGGGTAAAGCCAACGTGAAGATACCGAAGTTGAATAAAACGTGATCAGATAAGAATTAAAGGAAGAAAGGGTTTTATGGTTTCTTAAGGTGAATACGGTTCTTAAAACGAAACTTAGAAGACGATGAAAAGCCAATCCTGTGAGGACAATAGTAAAGAACATGTTATAAACATGCTGGATTAGAATTGCGTTTCTCACATGCAATCGAAGCCCTAGTTTTTTCTGAAAAAGAAATAGGTGGAAGGTGTCCCTTAGCGACAGTATAAAGGTTCTATCAGACTTATATTCTTGCAATAGGATGTGGAAAAATCATTATGAAATTCAAGATTAAAAGATAGTAAACAAGACTGATCCAATCAATGCGAAGGCAAACACTTGGGGAACCTGGGGGCAACTGCTTATCTGGGCCTAAATGCTAGCAAAGATCATGTGCCTGCGATTCTTTGGAGGTAAGTGTATTTCCGAATTACCGTAATTTTTACAAAGAAGTAATCTATTTGGGTCGTTGTACATGACTCGAACTAGTGATTTGTTTAAAGGAAGGTGGGTAGGAAAAGGTATTAGTTTGTATGAAACAAATTTCTCTATCGAGATAAAAGGAATTAGAGTTATTAGTTCATAGGGGCTAGCTGCAGATTGGATAGTCCAAGAGTAGGTTAAAAAGGTTTGATATGTTTTTGTTTCTAGAGGAATGACTGTGTGTAGTTTAGTCTCTTTGTTCATTTCTAGTACAAAAGGCAATAGGAAGATGGGGGAGAAGAGTTGGGAGTTAGTGATTTTATTTTTGGCTAATTGAAGCGAGTTTATCACCAACTGGTGGATTTGATGTATGTTAGTTACCGTTTGTTCAATTAAATTTATCAACGCCCGGATGCTTCCCATCTGATTTATTATATTGTGCGTAGCACTTAGACTATTTTGAAATTCTATTAATTTTTGTAAGCTATCCCTAAAGTTTATTAAAGTACGAGTATTCGCTTTCAACTGTTCCTTTAGTTCAGTAATCAATAAATTTGAGGTAGAGGCATAATTACCTAAGATGTTGATCTTCTTTCGAAGCAGTTTTACCTGCTCTGTTTGTCTGTGGCCGTACCAAAAAGAATGTTAAGAATATCTCCTCCGAACTCGAATGCGGCTCGTTTCTTTTTTGATCGGGCTGAGATCCAAGGCAGTTCACTTACTTCGTTCAATTTCTGGGCTAGCACTTTTACTCGAATGGTCATAAGTTTGAATTCCCACTGGTGAGCCCTTTGATGTGTTGTAACATTTAGAAACATGATTTCGAACGATGGTAAAAAGGATTCTTTAACGTTGTTTACTAGTTTAGTCGTCTTGATGATTGTTTCTTTAATGTCTGGGGGACATTCTAAGGAGATAACTAGATCGAGGTATCCTTCTATGAAGTTAACTTCTCCCGTACGATATAGAACTAAACCAGGTAGAATCTTTGTTTCTTCTTTTTCATTATGAAGATTGCCTTTGCATGTTGATACGATGAATGATGCAAACACAAACTGGTATTCCGAATTAATTTTTGAAAATATTTATACTTTAATCTTTCTTATCGTGATGAATTAAAGGTCGCCTAATTATGTTTAATAACTGTTTTTAAAATTAATTGGTTAGTTAAAGCGGTTCGCGTTTTATTACCTAAACTAACTGGTTTTCTTACTATAATCGAGTTAAGTAGAATTAAAATCTAATGTAAGAGTTTTTTTAAACTTAACGTTTATATACATTTAGTACTTAGTACTTATTACATAATTTAGTTTTTTTATTGCTGCTTAATTACTAATTTAGTTCTTTTTTTTATATTAACTACTTACTTACCGTTACTTATTTTTTGTTTTTCCTTAATAAGAAAATTTTTTGGGTTTCTATTTTGTATTTTTATTTTTTGTATAAAAATTGCTGTCCCCCCTTATTCCTGAGAGTGAAACATATTTTTAAAAGGTTTTCTTTATATAAAAAAAAATGAGGTAAAACCTGATTATTGAATTTAAGTTCACTTCTAGATTATTGAAAGCTACATCTAAAATTCTAAGATTAGATTTCTTATGAATATGTATTAATCCCAACTAATTCTCTTAAAATATGCTAATCCAGGCTAGTTTTTCTTAAATTTATGACGATCGTCTACTAATCCAGTCTAATATTTTTCCTAATCCACTAAGTATTTCTTAACTAGAAAAAAAAATTTTTTAGCTACAGACGCGAAGCGAAATGTACTTTCATCCTATTCTTAAAATTAAAAGTATCCTTCTTAGACTAACAGAATAAGAAGAATTCATTCTACAAACTAATGTGGTCTGTAAGATGGATGGACTTTCCTGTCATCTCTAACAAAATTGGATGACTAGTAACCAGGAGGGCAATACCAAGCTTTCCCTCTCGACTGTTTTTGTGTTTTTCAAATCCAATTGAAAGGTTGGAGGCTGGAACAGGAGTCTTCGCTGTAGTCTCCGTGTTGTCACTTTTGCCCTCGGGCTGGTTGCTGTAAACAGCTTTTTCCTTCCTCCTGTTTGACTTCTTTGTAACCATGGGTGTAAAGAATCTCTGGGACTCAGTAACAAATTAAATGGTGGTCCTGTAAGATGGAATGCTTTCGTTCCTGTCATCTCTGACGATCCATAGGGGTTGATTCTACAACAGTGGAAAAATGGTAAAATCGGCCATCTTTCACTGGGGAAAGTTGGAGATTTCACAGGGGAATTTGCTCTTGGAGGGGTTCCACCATAGGCTCCATACACCTCACCTTCGTGTGCGGGTGGCTCCTGAAGAGTTTCTCGAACAGGGTTTTCTAAGGAAATCTCTTGTTGAATAGGGGATAAAGATGGTCTAAACTCTTTTCTCCGAACCGCAGGGTTGGAGGGAGTTTTTGGGAAGTCAATCTTTGGAGTGGAACACTTAAATTCACTGTCTGGACGCGCTCTTCCGACGACTACATCGCTGTATCTTCTTCTTTCTACAATCTCATCGCTAAATCTTCTTTCTTCCACGGGTTTACTTTCTCTTACGGGTTCCACCGGGGTCGGTTGTTGCACTGGAGTCTGAGGGCTCCAATAATTTGAACTCGGTACCTGCTGAGGTGGGGGGATAGAGTAAGAGTTGTAGTATTCTTGCTGAGATTGCGGGGGATGGGGAGTTGGAAAGTAGCTGTGTCCGGACTGAATTTGTGGCGTTATGGGAATTTGGAAAGAATATTGGGAAGACACTTGATCTGTGGGAGGAGGAAGTTCTTCCACTTCATCTACTTTTTCTATTTCTTCGTCTTCTTCTGCTTCTTCGTCTTCTTCTGCTCCTTCGTCTTCTTCCTCCTCTTCTCCTCTTTCTTCTTCTTCTTTCTCTCAGAAGGGAACCTGGGGTCGCTTTCTCCTGTGTCCTTTCCTCATCTTTCCCTTTTTTTGTTCTTTGGAGCTTAACATTTCTTCCACTGCGTGGGGATTCCAAACTTCATCGTTCATAAAGTCAAAATGGGACTCGGTGAACTTTTCTGCCGGGATCACCTTAGCGTTGTCTACAGGACAGGGAAGGTTCGGCCTGATTCTAAACAATACACCATCAGTTTGTTTGGTCCTCTTAAACATTGGACAATATATGGCCCATCAAACTTGGCACATAACTTCGAACTTTGATGGGGCTTTTTCACTGCTCGAACGAAAACATAGTCTCCCGAATTTGAATTCTCTTTGGCTTGCCCTGTTTAAATGTTGTTGCTCCAAAGTTTTTGTGGCTTTCACTTCTAATTCTCTCTTGCCCAAAATCTCTTATATAATCGTCCTCTCTACTATCAGTAATCTACTTCATCTGAATGAATCTCATTTTCTCCTGTCTTATTCCACATATGGTGATGACATAAGTTCAGGCATCTCGTAGGGAGCCTCTTTTATGTAACATGTACGGAAGTGGGTGAAGACCTATAAGATCCGATTATACGCGGAATTGAATAGCGTTTGGAGCCTCAAAGTTATTTAATCCCAATCTTCGGTGTTGCAATTCACGTAGTCCCGCTAAGAAAGAATTCGATATCAGCATTTATTCTTTCTACAACACCATTTGGAGGCTTTGTAAGGCAAAATCTCTATCTTCTTTATCCTCCACGCCTTACATAAGTCCTTAAACACCTGGCTCGTAAATTCCAAGGCGTTGTCAGAGACAAGCAATTGAGGAGCGCTATGTCTACATATGACTCTCTCTTGCAATGCTCTGGCACATTCCTCGCTCGTCCTAGTCTTGCAAGGCACTAATTCAACATACCGTGTTAGAACGTCGCGAAATACTAAGATGTATTTGGCTCCTGATCCTGTACAAGAAGGCAATTTCCCAATACTGTCAACATGGAACGCGTGAGAAAGGTGTGTACGGCAATGGCCATCGATTAATCTCTGCTGCAGGGGGTCTAGGACCCTTAGTTCTAGCGCATGATACACATTGACTACAGTATTCTTTAACTAACTTTTGAATACCAGGAAAATAGTATTTTTCCTCTACTCTTTTTTCAGTTCTTTGCTGACCCCCGTGTCCGCTAGCTAGTGAAGCGTGGCACTGGTCTATCACACTGTAAATCATACTATCTGGAACATGTACGATAAGGTTTTGCTTCCACAGCGTAATGTAAGATGCCTTTTATTAAGATGTGTGGGTGTGTTCTGGGATTCTCTTCGGCCATTTTAAACCCAATTTTCCTAACACGCGGGACATTTCTGTGTTCTTTGATGAAAATTTCCCGACTCAAGGCGTAAATCTAATTTGAGGGAACTTATCTGTCCTTTCTACTTCCTTAAACCAGGACACATTAGATGCCGGAATTGCCCTACTCAAGATGATAGTCCTGGGGCAACATTATCTTCCTCTTTTTGTATACTAGGTGGGAATGAGAACTGTTTCTACCCAAGAGATTTCTCATCCCGAGCTACCGGCCTGTCCTGCCTGCTTTTTCCTAAATAAAAGCCCAGAGAGGTTGGTTTGTTCGGTGAATGAAGTGACTTTGGTAGCCGAAGATGTGTTCTTAACTTTTTGCAAGCGAACACACGCTAAACATTCCTTTTCGATCGTATCATTAATTCCAATCCACTTGCCTCTGTAGTGTACGGGACAACCGAAAGAGAGTGGTTTTCTGCTTTTCCCTGCAATCTGGTCAGTTGGTAGCAACACTCCTCCGATTGCGTAATTACTGGCGTCTGTGTTCACGAAGAAATTCCTTGCTGTAATCAGGGAAAGTTAGTTTTTGTCGGCTGCAACCACTAATTTCTCTTTAAAGTGTCGAAAAGCTTGTTGTTTGTCTTTTTCGTCCAGAGGAAAGGACATCTTTTCCCTTTATCAGATCGAAACCAAGGGTTTTGTGCTACCGCGGCGAAAGTCCTTTATGAGGAAGCGAAAATAAGAGAAGAAACCCAAGTAAACTCTGTGTCTCCTTCACATTCGTAGGAGGGACGAAACTCTTCATCGTTTCTACCTTGGCCGGATCCGGGCTAATTCCATGTCTTCCTATCTTGAATCCTAAGTACAAAACTTGATTGTAGGAAGCTACACTTGGATAATTTTATTCTAAGCTTATTTTCTCTGAAAGCGGTAAGCACTTTCTTCAAATTTTCAAAGTGTTCTGGCACGTTCCTTCCCAACACCAAAACGTCGTCTAGGTAGACTTGTGCTACAGGCCCTAGCAGATGGTTTAAGGCCATAGTCATTGTACGAGCATAGATGCTTGGGGCGTTCTTGTGGCCGAACATCAATCGAGTGGGACACCAAAGGCCCTCCTTGTCCTAAATGCCATCAACTTTTGCGTCTCCTCTTCTATCTCTAAGGCGTTGTATGCATCCAGTAAATCTACAGATGTAAATACAGTATTACCCCCTAGGGATGTAAAAATCTCGTCGATTGAAGGTAGAGGAAACACGTCTTGAACGCTATGGGAGTTGAGGTACCTGTAATCCAAACACACTCTTGGTTTTGTGCTGTTCTTTTTAGCCACCACCAGTAACGGGGACGAGTGGGGGCTGTAACAGGCTTTGATGTAACCCTTCTTCAGCGCGGAATCGGTGAAATCATCGATGTCCTGCAAATATCTGTGCGGTAATCGGTACTGTTTTCGAAGATGACCTTGGGGCAACAGGTAACAGCTCAATCTTTAAATTCTGAAGCGGACAGCGGGAACAAGCATCATCATTAGCCAAGATCAATGGTAAGTCCTGAAAGGAGCCGTCCTAGCAATTCCCCATACTCTGCGCTTTTCCGAGAAGAACAAGTTTTCTCCGCCTTCTTTTGACATTTCTCTTCCAATGTATTTTCTTTGTACACTTCAGCCTTAACTCTGTTTCGTAGACCTTTTTGAAGCAGTGGCTAAATTGGCAAGAAACCTGTTCTTCTGATGTCCTGTTCCGTCCTGTGCCCTTTTTGATTGGTTTTCGCTAATAATCGGATACCCTTCTCCTAGATTCACACCTTTATTCATAAAAGGATTTGTCACTCAAATTTATATAACTGAGGATAACTGTGTTATCCTCATGGACTGATTGTAATGGCCCATACAATTGGTCCTTTGGTGAAAGCCTGGTGGTCAGTATGCAACTTTTTCGCTCCAGTTTTCGAAATTCATCTTGAAGTTTCCGGTCCGGAGTTTTTAGATATCCGCATGATTGACTAGGCAAAAAATCTTCTCGATTACCTTTAAATTTATCTTAACCTCTTCATCCATCAATCATCAAATGGCCATCTTCTCCATGGTCATTGCTCTTCGAAACTTCCAAATCTTCGGATTGGCCCAAATTCTCTTCCAAATTTGAGGGTGTGTGCTTGAATTTGGATCTGGCCCCTCTGGGATCAGTGCTGTGGACGAGTTGAGGGGGATTACTTTACTTCCACCCGTTCTTCTCTTCCCTTTGTCTGTCCCTCAATATGGACTTCTTCCCTCCGTTTCAAGGCAATCTTTCCCCTAATCTTCTTTTTCCATGTCTAGGCAACTGGCCTGCCTAGCGAATTTCGTAACTGAAAGAGGCTGTCTTTCCCTTGGGGTACAGCAGATAGAACCTTCGATATGGACGAGGTTCAACGCGGGCGGTGTACGTTATTACACTGACTCAGCGCCTCTCTATGCGAAAGAATGCTATATCCGCGTTGCCGTACGTTTTTTAACTGCAGGCCGGGCTCCCCTCACCGAAAAGATGCCTTATCCGCGTTGCGTACGGTTTTAAACTGGCAAGGGGCCCTTCCTAGGAAAAGATGCTCAATCGCAGCACGTTGCGGGTGGTTTGGCGAAAATTGGTTCGAACATCCTTCGCTCTCCCCCTCTAGGCCTCGGGGTGGGTATCTGCTCCTCCTTTTTTCTTGAGGTCTTTATCTTTTAAGATTCCATCAGAAAATTTCCTCTAACCAAATAAAATTCCTTGTGATCGGCAAAGATGCGAATGTCTATCTCTCTATCTTCCTTTATAGACATTTTTGTTGCAGAAAGCAAGTTTTAAGTTATGGGAATGGTTAGAAAAACGTTGCCTACTAAAAGGATATCCAGCTTTTCTCCATCTAGATATCACTCACCTTTGGAAATGTAGTGAGGTATATGTCTTTTCATTGCAGGCAAGATATACTGTATTCTCCCTTTTTAAACACCGTTGGCTTATTGTTCACCCCCTGTACTACTAAATCGGTCTTACGGAGGGGTACTTTAAAGTTTCCCTCTTTTTCCAATTGTTTGAGCCGTCGGGCGGTGACAATACTAACGCTAGATCCGGTGTCAACCAAAACTTTGGTCTTCGCCTCCCTACTACTCATAGATGGAGCAAGGTAAACATTCGTGTAAAAGTGTCGTCCCAGCCTAAAAGATTGCTGTACGACTTCTTTTCTTTTCTCCTTAGCTTCCCATTTCTTCGCTCTATCTCTAAACTTTCTTCTCACACGTCCTCCTCCTCTTTCCCGATTCTAAAAAGTTTTCATTCTCTATCTAATAACTGAAGGAATGAGAAAGTTCTTCTCATACCTCCAATCACCATACTCCACTTTTTTTCATTCACCTCAAAATTCTTTGCTGGCTCTCAGCCCATCATAATCTCTCGCGTTAGTCTTTACTTTCCCAATCTGGAGGCTTGTAACCCTTCCCTTTCCTTGGAAAAGGTCCCTGGGCCCCCTCGCTGTCCCGGTTTGTAGACTTCTTGGCTTTCCTCCGCTTTAACCTTTTTTTCCATCATCGATCTTGCCTATTGTAATGGGAGTGAACATCAGTGGGGTTTTCTGGGTGGTTCCTCCAGGGCGGTGCTGTTCTACAAACTAGGTTGCGACCTCCCTTCGATGGTATGCCAATGCATTTCTCGGCAGTTAGGGCCATTCCAGCGCAATGCTGGGACGGAAGACCCCACTGATTCACAAAAAAGAAAAGCACACATGTTGTTCCCTTTTAACTCCTGGGGCGGACAATCTTCTTTTTAAGGTGCCCTTAAACTTCGATATACCATACCCCGTCTTCACATCTTCTCTTTTCTTTTGAAAAGTATTACTCGATTTTACCTCATCTCTCCTCCTTTGAGGAGTGTAGCTGGGTCTCACCTCCTCCCTTCCTTTCTCCTCATTTCATTGGTTCCCTGTTGTCCCTGTATGAATTATTATCAACCCTCTGTCTCCTCCCGATTCCTTTTGGTCAAGAACACTCAGTGGTGGCGGACCTCATTTGGCCTTCTATTCTCATCTTTTAATAAAGCTCCATTTGAAATTTGAGATAACTTTTCGATCAATTCATTTAAGCTCATCTCTGTATCAAATACCCTAAGGATCTTCTCTCGTAATCTCTCTCCATCTCTTCTTTCATTTACGTTTTGAATGATCTTTCTGTAACCAATAGGTTTATCTGCCTAGAGTTGAATATTGCTTTATCTCCAGATCGTGGAGGCGGCCTCTGATACTTCGTTAGTCGATCTTTTAGTTCTAACACGAAGTCAGTAAAAATTGAATCTCTCTCCCTTCTATATTCTAAAAAGTCCAACATTAAGTCGAAAACGGTTTTCTTATCTTCCGGTTGTAGAAAAATCTTTAACTGGGCGAGAAAGTCTTCTAATCTGGTAAATTTTGAGAAAGAGTTATCTCTAAGAACGTACTTTCTAGCTTCGCTGTTCTGATCGGATGATATTGCCGACTTTGCAAAAGTGATCTTTTGACTTTCAGTTAAAGGGCCTAAAGCATCTAGCTTTTCATTCAAAGAATTGATGAAGTCTGGATATAAGATTCCTTTCCATGTTCTTGTCTTAAGATGTTTGCCAAATAATTTCAAATTTTCGGGAATCGTTGGAAAAGCGGTGTTAAACAGATTAGTTGGGTAATAGGGGGCTCCAATTGGTTGTGGAGGCATAAAGGGGTACCCTTGCCATGCTCCAGGGTAAGGATGGAACTGGTTAGGCATGGTGTAATTGCCAGGTGGCATGCCTGTATAATAGAGAGGTTGGGGCATCGTCCCCGTTGGTAAAAACCCATAATTTGAGGTGTTCTGTCCTGCTGGAGCACTTTCGTTGGTGTTTCCTCCCATAACTCCTCCTGTGAGGACGCTGGTTTGTTGTTGAGCGGCATTAGGCCCAGCAGGGGTTTGGACCGATCCTATGGCTTGGTTCTGGATCGTTGGGGAGCCGTCGGGTCCCCATGGGGAGGTGTTCGGTATTTCTGCACCCTCCCACTTGCTTTCATTGAGGTTTTGAGTTTCGAATCCACCCCAATTTCTACGAATTTTCTTTTTAACAGTAGTGTCAGCAGTAGTAGGCTTTAGCTGTAGGTTCAATGTGTTGTCCAAAGCAACCGTTTTTTGCATATATGGTGGAGTTTCGACCTTCTGGGTTGGTCTCCTCTCTCGGATGTCTTGGGGCGTTAGGCTAAAGAATGCGCTGTATGGGTTCTGACTGGTGCTCGGCAACAGAGGATCTAAAATAGAAGGGTTCCTTGTGGGAGGTTCTTGCCCCCCTTCTGTAGTGGGCGTCTCGCCTGTGCCCCCCCCTAAATTTACTTGTCCCTGCCCATGACCTTCGTCAGTTTCATTTTTATTCAAATCGAGGTTCTCATCCTCGTCTCCTTCGTTTTCGTGGCCATTATCCCCTTGCTCATCGTGGTCGAGAGGCTTCTCATCTTCCTCATCTCCCCCTCCCTTGGCCCCTCCGTTGGCGTTCGGGGTCACCTTTGTGGCCCACGCCCATCGAACCAAATAAGAGAGTACGAGAAACAGCAAACACAAAACCCAACCAATTAAAATGGTAAAATCCACCATTTTGTTTTTTCGTAATCACAAAATAATGCACAATATGTCGGTATGACACTTAACTATCTCTCCTGTATGCTCTCAAACAGCAATGTTAACTAGTGTTGGAACTATAAATGTTGTCTGCGGACCTCTCGTACTACTATCATATATATATATATATTTATTAGAATTTTACTAAATTGCGAAAAATAGTTGCAGGTGATTCCCAATATTTAACCAACAGTATCAAACTGGTGGAAAACTCAACAGAAAAATGTTGTCCGCAGATCTCGTATGCTACTACTTCTACTACTCAAACTATCTTTTTACTACTATGCGATGTTTAGGGCACCTAAATGAGGTGTTCTAAACAGAAAATCTTCATAAATTTTTTTCGTTTTTCCCCAACTTAACTTGTCCCCTATATATATATATATATATATATTATATAATATATATATATTATATATATATATATAATATATATATATATAATTATATATATATATATATATATATCTATATTATATATTATATATATATATATATAGATTATATATATATATATAATATATATATTATATATATATTAATATATAATAATATATATATATATTATATAATATATATTATATATAAATAATTA
Organism: Trachelipus rathkii; assembly: GCA_015478945.1. NCBI lineage: Eukaryota > Metazoa > Arthropoda > Malacostraca > Isopoda > Trachelipodidae > Trachelipus > Trachelipus rathkii. The sequence goes on from JABUQX010098639.1 coordinate 13,792, forward strand.
TATATATATAATATATCTATATATATATATTATATATAATATATATATATATATATATTTTATATGTAGTTTTAAAATTATTTTAATTTTAATTAAATTTTGGGGACTGGGGTTTCTCAGGCCTAAATTCCTGATCCAGCAATGTTGGGGGTAAATAATCTTTGGGGGGGTACTCTTAGAGTAGTATCTATATAATATATATAATAAAATATATATTATATATAATATATATAATATATAATAATATATTATATATATAATATATATATATATAATATGCATATACATATATATATATATAGATGGATTAAAAATTATTTTATCACTTCATTCTAAACCCCCCCGTAGAATAGGTTTCCCAATAAAAAATGTTTCATAATTGCATGTCAGTAAACAACACACACAATACAAGTATATATATATATATATATATATTAATATGATATATATATATATATATTATATATATATATATATATATATATATATATATATTATATATATATTTATATTATATATATATTATATATATATATAAAGGGGGTTTGAAATAGCTTCAAAAGAAAGAAAGAAAGAAAAGAAAGTTCAAGTTTTCAAAGGATTTTCTGGTTTCCAATGCTGCTCTATGTAGTAACGTTCGGGCCGGAAATTTGACGAAATGTTTTATATTATGCGCATACCAGTTTCGGTGTCCGGCAAGTTCGATTTCTCTTCTCGTGACTCGACTTCGATTTATTATATCACACTTCTCGTTCAAATAACTCCGACAAACGAACAATTTTGCCGGAGCCAGTGGTAGAAATTCCCTCTCTGAACTTTTCTTCTCTTTTCCGACTTCTGCCATTTTCAAACGCTGGTTTTGCCAGTTAAAGAAAAGGAAAAGAATGAAGGAGGAGAATGTGAAGGAATGAAGATAATTATGTATCGGTCCCTCATTTTCCCCAATTTTCAAATTTCCTTACTTTAAGAAATCCTTGTTTTTTCAAGTATTATGGCATTTGTTTACAAAATATTAAAATTTTGATTAAAATGGACATAGATTAATTTATCATTAATTATTATTATTATTTTAAATAGTGTGGGGTTTTTTCAAACTAATATTAAATGAAAGTTTTGAACTTCAATAAGTATGGTTAAATAACGATGGAAGAAATCATCCCTTTCAACCTTCTACTATATAAATAATAATAATAATAATTAATAAATGAATAATAATAATAATTAAATTAAAAAATTTTCTTTTTTTATTGTAACGAAATTTGGTAATTTTAATTAACATCGGCCATAAAAGGAATAAAGAACGAATGGGTAACCATGTATCATTCTCTTTACCCACAGATATGCAAATAATGGACATAAATAATAATAATAATATTAAAAATAATATAACAAAAAATCGTTTTTTTGCTAAAAAGTATGGTTGGCCAACCTGGTTTAATATTTTCTAAGTCCCTGACTAACTAACTTAATAAGTTAGAAGTTACAGCAATATATATATATATATATTATATATATATATATATATAATATATATATATATATATATATTATATATATATATATAATATATATATATATATATATATAATATATATAATATAAATAACAGTTATTATTTGAGTAGATATACATCAAATTTTTGATTTTTGATATATCTTTCCTCTTACTGGTGCGTTTGCAAACTTTTTGACTATAGAGGTGTCTGGATGAGCAAATAGCTGTGGGCCAGGGCACGGACATGCTATCTGAATTTGTCATCTCAAAAGAACGATTCGGAATCCGACGCAAGTGAGCCACTCATAGTAAAAATAATTCTTGAACCTTTTATTAATTACTTATGCCTAGAAGGGCATTGAAGTAAATCTTCTAGAAACATTTTATTGCGCCCACAGGGGGAACTTTACAGACAAAAATTCCCATAGACAAACTTTCATATAAAACACCTACCAAACTCCATAGAAAACCCCATAAAAACTCCATAGAAAACACTAGGAATATTAAACTCTCTGATAAGAAAAATTACAATAATAAACATAATCTATAATATTAATGGAAGGTGTTCAATAATTTGTTAATTAAAATTACATTATTTTGCATAAACGGCATGTTGGTTTGCGTGAATTAGCGTCATGACATAAAAATATACTCAAGACATATTTTTGCAAAATGGCTTATTCCCATATAATTATATAATTTAAATCTGCTTCATATTTTCCATGCCTTTATTTAATATACATAATTTTTGATAGAAGGAAATACATAATTTAATTATACAATAAAAAAGAACAATATACTTTAATGCGTAACCTTCTAAAGTCATAATAAAATGTCATAATTACCAAACGCTTTTATCTTCGTTTCAGCCTGTGAAATTGATTCCTACTTAAATATAAATTGTTATATTTTGTAAGATTACAATTATAAAACATACCGGAATAATATCATTATAATATATTTATATTCTTTTTTTTTTTTTTTTTTTTTTTTTTTTTTTTTTTTTTTTTTTTTTTTTTTTTTTTTTTTTTTTTTTTTTTTTTTTTTTTTTTTTTTTTTTTTTTTTTTTTTTTTTAGGTAGGCCTAACAGTCGTCTAACTTGTACCAATTTTTTTACCAACTACAGTTTACTAAATATCACTAAGGCCTAGAAAGAAATTAGTATCTTAAAACAAGCTTGAATATACTATATAATATATATATATATGGGTGGTGAATAGTCGATTATTGATCAACATAAATTATTAATTTCAAGCCAGGTAAACGGAACAAGCAACACAAGGGAATAATTTAATAAAAGATATATTATATATATATATATATATATATATATATATATATATATATATATATTATACATGTGTATATGTTGTATTATAACATAATATATACGTATATCTTACATATATATGCAATATATATATTTGAAAAGTAGAACGGGTTAATAAGGCCATAAATCTCAACACCAGGCGTTCACTATCATTCTCTAACAGTTACCAAGCAAGACGTAAACTGAGGGCGCCTTTGCAGGCTTGCAATGAGTCAACCCACCACTGCAGGCATTACAAGGCCATACAGGAATTCTTATGCGTTGCATTTACGGGCGGGAAATGTTTGTTTCTAAGCGACTTATTTTATCGATTTGATTTCAAATAAAACGTTTATGAACGTAGTTTTGAATCTAATTTAAAATGATGGAATCTAATTAAAAGGATGGAATACATTTCGATTAAAGTAACTAGACGCTTATACTACAATATATATATTATAATAATATATAATATATATATATATAAATATATTATATATAATATATATTATATATATATTATATATATATATAATTATATATATATAATATATAATATATATATAATATATAATATATATATATATATTTATATAATATATGTAATATATATTATATAATATATATATATATTATATAATATAATATATATATATTTATATATATATATAAATATATTACTATATATATATATATAATAATATATATATAATTTTATATATAAATATTATAATATATATATAGATATTATATATATATATATATATTATATATATATATATATAAATATATATATATTATATTATATATATATATTATATATATAAATATATATATATTATATATATATATATATAGGTTTCGTTTGCCCTTTAATAAAATCAACTGTATATTAAAACTTTTACT
>JABUQX010098639.1:22500-24469 GCA_015478945.1 Trachelipus rathkii
CCATAGCAAGCATCTTTGGTTTTCACCCGGTTTTTGGAATAGGATCGTGGTCAAAATGCCTAAAGGCTTATAAACTGTTTTTGTACTTTCCCCTTCATTTGACCTCTATCTTTTTCCGGCGCTTATGTTGGTGCTTTATCTCTTTTCTATAGGTAACCGAAGCGGCCAGGTGCTCGAGAGAACTTTTCAATTCGCGTAAATACCCACCCACTTACGACGCCGCTCGTATACAAGGGGTCTGTTGTCTGCACATGAGTATGTTTTGAAATTAGTAATCCAGGCTAAGCTCGCTGGCGGGCTTCTTCTTTTCTGCCACCTCTGTTCTGTGGGAATTTTCTTCATCTCCTGTGGTTCCTGCTGAATTTTAATCTCCCTTCACTTTAACGCCTTGCGTCTGTGCTCAATCTCGTAATTACGCAGTTGGTGTGAACTTTGAGGCCGTAAAACCCCCTCCTTAATAGGCCTCTGCCGTGAGTGGTGGTGCAACTTTATATATTATTTAAATATATAATTTATATAATATATATATATATATAAATAGATATTATATTATAATATATATATATATATATATATATATATATATATATATTATATATATATATATCAGTGGGCGCTCCTGCCTTCCGTTGCATTGTTTTGTGCAAGACCACTTTTTCCACCAATATCAACGATATTTTTGTTTTTAAATTATTTGTCCAGAAAATTCACATTTAACTCATATATATATATATAATATATAATATATTATATATATATTATATATATATATTATTCTATATATATATTTATATATATATAATATATATATATATATATTATATATATATATATATATATATATAATATATATATATATATAATATTATATTATATATATATATATATAATATATCAATATATATAAATATATATATATATATATATATATATATATATATATATATATATATATATATAACGCGTATAAGAAGTATATATAAGGCTTCGATTTTTCTCGCGTTGCAATTATAATGCAACTTTCCTTAAAGTATCTCATCGGGATACTGAACGAAATATTTTGAGAATGTTTTAAATGATTTAACATTAACTAAATAGGGAAAACTTCGTTGCAGGGCCTGTCTCAACTCAAGTTTTGAAAAATAAACGATATAAAAAAAAAAATTCGTTCGCTTTTAAATTTTTTATTTATATGTTTCTTGTGAAGCTAATTTCGATAAGTTTTCAACTCATAATATATATATATATAGTATATATATATAATATATATATATATATATATATATATATTATTATAATATATATATATATATATATATATATATATAATAATATTTATTTTATTATTTTAATTTATCCTTGACCAACAGTTGGTGTAAGGTGTGTAACACACACCGGAACAGAAAAGTAGAAGAATAATATTGACAAAAGTCGAAAAGAAAGCCAGCTTACGGCCCCTTTAACCCTTTTAAGGTGAGACCGCCGTCGCAGTCAGCAAAATCACCCTAAGGGGCCCTTCAAGGGACGCGAACGTACCCTCACTGTGGCATCTCGTCAATGTGGGGTTCATCCCCTGAACAATAACCAGCAACCATACCTCCTTACAAAAACCCGAAATTCACTCTATTATCAATTTCTTCCTCCCTCTGCCAAAACTCACATTCCTCTACTCCAGGCAATTCCCTTTACTGACTCAATTCCACGTTTTCTTCCGTCTCCAGCCGGGTCAATTCCCCAACACACTCACACTATACATCCGTTAAACAACCGACTATCATCCATCTTTCCACATGACCAAACATCTCAATGTCTCTCGTTTATTTTCTCATTTACTCCTTTCTTCCACATCACACACCCTAATACGATCATTAAATCATTTTATAATTCGTCCCCACACCTAACACAACCCTAAGAATTGTCCATGCGAAACACATTGTTACTTTAAGAATCTATACCTTTATTCAGACAT
>JABUQX010098640.1:0-2500 GCA_015478945.1 Trachelipus rathkii
CGCCTACTACACTTATCTTTGCCAGATGCTAATGCATGCCTGGAGAAGGCCGTGATCGCAGTAAGCGCCTTCTTCCTCGGCGAAATGTATGATCGTAGCTGTATAGAAATGGACGAGATAAATGTTGAGAGATGAGGAGAGGGTGATGGATGTATTTAGAAAGCAAATTTGATTTGCTCGACTGAACAAAGATGAGGAAACGGTGAATATGAGTGGTGTGGGGTGTATGTTTGTGTTGCTGTGGAAAGGATAAATGAGAGGGGAATAGAAAGGATTGAATTTGATGAGTGAGTTTGTAGAGAAGCTACTGGTAGATTTTGTGTTGTTGGGGAGTACTAGAAGTTCAAAGGTTAAATTAAGTTGAAAAAGATCAAATCTGGTGGCGTTGCGACAGGTTGTCATTCTGAGGGTAATGGTGATACAGTACGATTTTCTGGTATCTGAATGAATTTTTGCCATGGAGGGATAGGAGATTCAGTTTCATTTTGCCACATATCTGCCCATTCAAGGTTTTTTTTAACAGTTGTCACCACCGGCAGAGCCCTATTCAAGAGGGGGTGTATTACTCTCAAAAGTTTACCTATAGCGCAAATTACGCATATGAGCACAGCGCGCCTTTAAGTGAGGGGATTACAGTAAATTCAGTTAGAATTACAAAAAGATGGAAGAAAATTCCACAAAAATGAGACGTGATGGGAAAGAAAGGAAGCACCACAGCCAAAACTAGCCGGAGTTACCAATTGTCAACACAATACTCGTAGGCGAAGATTACAGACCTATGTGCTACGAAGCGTCGTAAAGGTTGCGTACGGCGGAGTGATAAATTCCCTCGAGGCACTTGCCACTGGCGGTACTATAGGAATAGAGGTAAAAGTACAACATCGCTTGCAAGATGGAGGGTCAAGGTGAATGGAAGTGCAGACAGTTTATAGCCGTTTTTGCCGTTGACTCGACCTGTCCAAAGCCGGTGAAACCAGAGCCCCCCCCCTCCAGAATTGAGAGCGTACTCCATACATGGTGATTGAGACCTTTTATACGAGCAACTGAAAAGGAGGAAATTCTCACGTTCTAAGCGAACTTCCGTTCTTTGAGGACGCCCTAGCAACCATTGTGATGCGAGGTTTCCAAGACATTTTTTGTCATGGTAGGCAAGGATGTTTACATTGTTAACAGGAGAGACGACAGAACCGTCGGAAGAGACAGAAGTTAAAAGTATTTGGGAGAAGGATGATTTGTAAAGTTGGGTTTATTAAAGATGAATTTCACAAGTTATTTCTATCCATCAGCGAGATAGAATCGGAAAGATTAAGCGAGAGGCAATTCCAGAAGTAAAAGTGGGAGTAGAATTGATATGAGTTAAGATGAAGGGTCGATGTCATCGGAATTACGATGGATGAGTAGAGTGCAGGTGAGGAAGATCATTAAGAAGGTAGGAATATAACGTAGGAGATAGACAGAACCTGAGGAAACACCACTATTGACGAAAAAGAAGAAGCGCCCCATCAACAACAGCCCATATTGAGCGATTTGAAAGAAAGTAGATATAAGTAAGCAAAGAAGGAGGGAAACCCAAAAAGGAGGGAGCTTGGAGAGCCGTGACGCGTGCCATACTCGGTCAAATTCTTTACGCCACCACCCAAGTCTCCCGTAGTTCCTAGAGCGAAAAACTATTATCGGTTGGATAGAATGATATCGCAGTTAGACTTCGCCGATGCAGCGAGAGCCGTTACTGAGCGATCGGAGTGAGGTTTCCAGCATGATCTAAGAAGTGAGTGTGAGAAGGTTTCAAAGATCTTAGATAAGAATACAAGTGAGAAGGGCGATAGTCAGGGATCAGAGCGGTTCAGTTTTTCGGAATAGTTGGATTGAGAGCTTCCCAACCACTGAGGGAGGGAAAGTGCTAGTATTGAGACATAGAGAATATAGTTGAGCTAGGGCCGAAGAGATTACAGTTGGAGAAATAGCAACACAATGATCAGACAAATAAGAGGAAAGCAGATTACAGAAGTTCTAGAGATAAGATTTGTCATCAGTAGCGAGAACCAAGGAGGTTAGCGCACTTCCCTTGGATGAAACAGCTTGCTCGTCGATAGAGTATCCTGCAATGATTATCTAGCTGAATGAAAATACGAGAGTGATGAAGAACGAGATTTTTCCACAATCGATAGGCCTGTCTCTAGCCTTGAATGGCAGAGATAGCACGATCGAACCAGGATTATGAGGAAAGAAGATTTAGTTTTAGAGAAGTGAATGAGAAGAGAAATTTATCTGATCCCATACAACGATTACAGCTCCCTCCTATCTTTTAAATCTTTTATACATCCATCATTACCTTTATTGAGGTACCAATTTGCTATCATCTGCAAAACTGAAACCTTACATTTAAGTCCCTGTTCTCAAAATATTTTATACATGTATGAGAAACAGCCACTTGACAAGAAATCGTTACGGACACAAACATGTCTCCTCATTTCATTAATAAATACTTTTCTTTTTCCTT
>JABUQX010098640.1:12500-22500 GCA_015478945.1 Trachelipus rathkii
CACACTTCTACAAAGGTAGTTGCAGTATATCGTACAGCACTTTTATAGAGATATAATTAAATTATAGTTTAAACTAGGATGCTAATATTCGGATGCCTCAATGTGTGGAGAAACCTTATCCATAAATATGACGCACCTTTAAAGATGGAAGTTAAGGTGGGGGCGAACAGGTAGAAACAAAGAGAAGAAGGTATCACAAATAATATCTCTCTCTCTCTCTCTCTCTCTCTCTCTCTCTCTCTCTCTCTCTCTCTCTCTCTCTCTCTCTCTCTCTCTCTCTCTGTTTATATTAATGTTAAATAAAGTATAGAAATCTTCAACAACTGATTTTATGTGTAGATAGAAGAGTCGTCCTTGAATTAAATATTTAATGTCAGGGGAGCAATTTATCAATCAGTTCAAATTTTAATAGAAATTTAATAATTTAATTTAAACTTAAGTTTGATAAATGCTTAAACACCCAAAATAAATTTAAAAGAAAGTTTAATATAGGAAACTTAACAGACAAGAGTCTAATATATAAATGATTTAACAAAAAAGGTTAAAAAATCCAAGTAATTTTCAATAAAAAAATAAATAAAAAAAATCCAATATATTAAAAGAAATTTAGTATATAATTAAAGAAATATTACTTTTATTTTGATACTACCCTGTAGGTAGATATATATATATATATAGTAAGATCAACCTGTAGTAAATATATATCGAAGACACCCTGTAGCTAAATATACACCAAAGCACCACCCTGTTTATCAGAGAGTTAACCTGTAGTGATATACCGGAGAGCTATCTTGTATCGGAGCTACCCTGTAGTTATATACTGGAGTTCCCTTGTATCGGAGCTACCCTGTAGTAAGGTACAGAAGAGCTACCTTGTATATTGCAGATACCCTGTAGGTAGTTTTTGGATGATATATTTATACAAACGAGCAATACTAATATAAGAATTGGTAATATTTGCGTTATTAGCAATAATAAAATGATTATTATATTACTAACAATGACAGAAATAATAATAATATCTGTATTAGCAGCAACAAGTATATTATTATTGACAATAACTGTTAAAGTAATACTAATATCAAATAATATTAGCAATAATGCTAGTAATATTTTACTTTGCTCTCTCCGATCGAGGTGGAGAGTGAACATCAAGTGGACGAAGGAAGTAATGCAGTTACCCTTTTGTTCTCTATTTCTTAATTTACCTCAAATTAGTTTCGAAGAAAATATGTACACAATCCTGTTCAGTTCTTGCTCATTCAATTAATTTTTATGCAAGTTCGACTAGCTTGCTTAGTTGATGATAAGAAGGAAGTGAAGGAACGCCATAGATTTTTGTCGCTTTACAAAAAATGAGCAGGTATCTTGAAAGGTTTTTATTTAAGATAAATTTGGCATTAATTAATTAATTAGGGTAATTATTTATTTATATAGTTTTGTAGTGTGAAGAGAACCACTCACTATCCACTCAGTTTTCTTTTTTTTTTTTAAATCACACATGATATACACATATACATGTACCAAACATTCCCAAATATATATATACACCACTCTAGTTTTAAAACGAGTCTCTTCTCTAGAACCAAATAGAAAATTTTAGAGTTCCTGATAGGAGAAAAATTATTAAAACAACCTGAAAATAAAAACTAATGGACATTGTAGTGTTTTATGTTTCCTTCAATGAATGATATTGGAAAGAGGTCCAATTCCATTCATCGTTACTTTAATTTGGGCAGAGGAAGGACGCTTGTGTTTCAATCATTATTTAAGCTCGTGTGTAAAAGGCAAAACAATAAAAAGGGTTCTATACTTGCGTATCTTCATATCCGCACTACAAAATACTTACAGGAAGATGACTTAAAAGTTGAAAAGTACTTAAAAATCAAATTATATTTATATTTACTCAAAGGCAAAACTTAATTAATTAATAAATGTTAAGAATGTTAAAGGTTCTTCTTTATATTAATAACGAGACGGAACAAATACAATGCAAAATACATTGTTTGCTAGGTGCAGCACAATAACTTAGAGAAATCTGTATGCAATTGGTTAAAATTAAACAGGGATGCCTCTTGGCCCACCGATTCAACTACCGTGCTTCAATTTTTTTGGTCACAACAAAAAGCAAGACATTTCTCAATAATGATATCATTTTACTCAGACGTGAGAAAAGGTTTTAGTAAGGTAAGCAAATTCCAATTGAACCTTGATTGCAACCAAGTATTAGCAAATTAGATTATAGTGGAAAGGGGGACAACATTCCGATTGGTAATGAAATATTGCCCCTCCCCCGTTCCGAAGCAAAAGAGGAAATCCTTCTAGATATAACGCATCGATGATGATGGTAATAATAATAATAATAATAATAATAATAATAATAATAATATATAATAAATAATAATAATAATATAAAAATAAATAATATAATTATATTATAAAATAATTATAATTATACATTATAATTATAATTATAATTATATATTATAATTATAATTATACATTATATTATAATTATAATTATAAATTATAATTATGATAATAATAATAAAAAATCATAAATAATAAATAATAATATAAATAATAATAGAAATAATATATAATAATTAATAATAATAATAAATAATAATAATAATAATAATAATAATAATAATAATAATAATAATAATAATAATAATAATAATAATAATAATAATAATAATAATAATAATAATAATAATAATAAATAATAATAATAATAATAATAATAATAATAAATGATAATAATAATATTAATAATTAAATAATAATAATAATAATAATAATAATAATAATAATAATAATAATAATAATAATAATAATAATAATAATAATAATAATAATAAATGATAATAATAATAAATGATAATAATAATAAATGATAATAATAATAATAATAATAATAATAATAATAATAATAATAATAATAATAATAATAATAATAATAATAATAATATGGTAGGGGATCAGTAAGATCGTCGATATATAGCATTATTAATATTGCCTCCGGATAGTTTAGTAACAATGAAAATATTTATAAAATTTTATTATGATACGACGATTAGTTGAGGTAGGGATTTTCGAAATCTAACATTAAAATTTTTTCTATATGGTTAACAACGATATTTAAGGTTCGATTATTATCGATTATTTATAACGATATCGACAATATTGAATTTTACGCATATCGTGTGAAAAAAAAATATGTTGTTATTTTTGCAAAAGTTGAAAATTCAACTACAATATTTTTTCATGTTTGCCTTTGAAGATAGGAAAGTAGTTGATAAAGAGGAGTGAAATAGAGATAACTATGCTTTCAACTGCTTTCACTTTTTTCACCACCTATCTGTATCATAAGAACTTTAGGAATGCCACAAGCAGTGGCGAAGATTGAAATCACCAAAAATGATGATTTCTGAGAAAGGTGATTAAGTGGGAACTCTGGAGAGTCAGTAGAGTTATGTGATAAATAGACCTAACAGATGAATTTAGTTGTAAATTGGCATGAGAGCTTAAATTCAAAGAGTAGAAAATTCAAAACAATTCAAATGAGAATCACGAGGACAGACGACATGCGCAACATGAGCAACATCCGCCAATTGCTGAAAGTAGAGGATAAAGACAGTATGAGGGAACAGAGTAGGGTTTGCTGCCAAAGCATGCACTCCAGCACCTGAGTTTCAGTTATGAATAAAAGATGAGGTTTAGAAAAGGAGAGGTGGTATTCGATAAAGTGGAAATTAAAGAAAATTCCGCGAAGGTTGCAGAAATTAATAAAGATAGAAGACCGTGCTTCAGAACTGGTCGGTATTCTGTGATGCCACCAACTCCACCACCGGAGGGAGGCCACCAACCCCACCACCGGAGGGAGGCCACCAACCCCACCACCGGAGGGAGGCCTTCAACTCCCAAGTTGTGATGGGGGAGGGGTGGATGAGGGGCTATCTTTGGAAGCCGCCTTTCTAGGCTTCTTCCAGGCTCGTTGTGTTGCTGCCATCTTAATTAATTTCTTGAAGGGGAAGGTTGTATAATAGTTTTCATAATGTGTAAAACGAGGAGAGTGTACTCTTGTGTAGCACAATTTGTTAATTATCTCATAGCCGAGTAAATAAATAAATATGAAGTACCTAATTTTTATGAAATGGAATTTGTGTAAAAGAAGGAATCACTGAAATATCTCTCTCTCTCTCTCTCTCGTCTCTCTCTTCTCTCTCTTCTCTCTCCTCCTCTCTCTTCTCTCCTCTCTATATATATATATCTATATCATATATATATATATATATATATAGTATAATATATATATATATATATCTATATATATATATATTATATATTATAATATATTTTTGTATATATTATATTATATAGTAAATATATATTATATATATATATATTATATCATATATATATATATATATATATTATAATATATATATATATATATTAATATTATATGTATATATATATAATATATATATTAGATTATATATATATAATATATATATATATATATATATATATATATATATTATATTATATATATATCTCTCTCTCTCTCTCTATATATATATATATTATATATCCTGATTGAATTGAATGATTTATGTTTTAGCTCTCAGCTTCGATTTTTATCCCTTAAATCAACCAATGAAAGAGAAAAATAAATGAAATCATATTTTCACTAAACTTTTTAGCGCACAATTTTTTAAAAAAACTAAATTTATTGTTGTTTTCTAATATATAAAAAATAAGATAAAGTAAATTAACACAAAAGCAACAATTTACAATTTAAAATTCCAGTTGAGTCGTCTATAAAACGTATTTGAAAAATAATGAGGATTATTTAAAAAAAGAAAAGAAAATTCCTTTAAATCGTTCTACTGCAAAAATATTATTATTATTATTATTATTATTATTATTATTATTATTATTATTATTATTATTATTATTATTATTTTATTATTATTATTATATTATTTTTATTATATAATATATATATATTATGTAATATATATATATATATATATATATATATATATATTAATACTATATATATATATATATAATATATAGTATATATATATATTATATAATATTATATATATATATATATATATATATAATAATATTTATAATATATTATTGGTGTGTGTGTGTGTGTTGTGTTGTGTGTGTATGCGTTGCGCGCGTGCGTGTAGGGTATGTTACCGTATGTAGAGACGAGATGGGTAAAACATTTACCTAAGATTTACTTAAGCGTTTATTGTATCAAAATTGAAAGAAAGAAGCGAGCTGTGTGTTGCGAAGTAATCCAGAGCACTTTTTTGAAAGCTCCCAGAGATAGGCCTATTCCCAAATCTATTTATGTCCCTATCGCGCCACATATTAGAATAGGAGGCATGAACTGGACCTATCGCTTTTTGGATAAACTTGTCCATAGGATTATCATTTATCAGCTCTTATTTTGTATTCTTTTTCTCCCTTATGAGAATTTTAGGCTTCCACATGGCTTTATTGAATTTACATTATATATATTATATATACATTATAATATTATAATATATAAAATATCATAATATATATATATATATATATATATTATTATATAATAATATATATATATATATATATATATTATATATATATATATATATATATATAGTAAGAATGAATCAAAGAATAATCGATTAAAGATAACTGACCGAAGCAACTGTCAAACAGAAACCCTTTAAAGACATTATTACTATAATATATAATATATATATATATATATATATATCTATATATATTATCAATATTATATAATAATTTATATATTATATTATATATCTTTATATATAATATATATATATTCTTTTTAATTTTTTCTTTAAATATTTAATTTTTAATTATTTTATTTGAGTATTTTTTATATCTCGATTATGCTTCAATACAATATTTACATCTGATGTTAGAAATGTTTATACTATATAATTATATATATATAATATATTATATATAGTATAATATATATATATATAATATATATATATATATACTATAGGTGGAAATCTATTATAATATATATATATTAATATAGGGTGGACGACCGGCTAGTGGTGGTTTTCTTTTGTGAGAAGCCCTATAAAGGATGGGTGATTCTAAAGTTCCATTTTTAAAACGATGAATTTATTTAACAGATAGTAAAGATATTCAGAAAAAAGTAAGAAGTACAAAGTCCCTTCTGTGGATACTCTTTCTTCGACATCTAAGTGATCACGGACTGTTCGCGTTTCTACCTCCTTGCCAAAACATCTTTTTAGAAAACTTGCGTTCGAGATACTGAAGTCGCGGCCTTTCCTTAAATTTACCTCCCTTAAATTTACCTCGCGCAATCTTAGCATAAGTACGACATAAATTAAATTTTTTACAAAGTTAATAATGGAGTGCTACATTACATCCCGCGCTAAAACGGAGGGAGAAAGTATGTTATAATAATCATACAAAGATATAAAATTAACCTTCATTCAAATGTAATACATATTTTTGGCATTTGGACAATGCGCACAGAACATATAAAACTTTCAATGAAGTAACAAATAATAATTAAAATAAGCATAAAGGTTTAAGTACTTCAAATGCAAGAATGATCTAATTATGTCCAAAGACATAAAGTAGACATCAAACTTGAAGGCAAAAATGTATAATTGAAATGTAAGAAATCAAATACGAGCTATAACTGGTTACATCCGAAAGATCTAAACATATATACAAAGTATTTGAATTACAAAAAATACAATTGTTATATTATACAGAAATGAAAGGTGCATTAAACATAACATATTTGGTATATCTTTAGATATAAACAAACTAACTGTATAAAATGTACAAAAATGTTAGTACATTTTAAATGTCTTGATATGGACAATTGAGTTTTCACAAAGTTAAATAGGCCACATCATCGAACGCGTTTGCAATCAAGGAACGGGGGGAGGTCCAGTATAAGCGTTTTTCTAATGTATCCGCATGATTTGATCATTGCGCAGTTTCAAGAGCTGAAGTTACGAAAGAAACATTGCGTGAATATATGTAGAGGCGAAGTTGCTTGAATTTAGGTCCTTTATTTGAAAATTTCTTCATACATAAAAGGGAGGGGTCACAGAACCATTTTAGAATTCGAAAAATAATCAAAGTTCGTAGTGGAATCCAAAATGAATTTCTGCCCATAATCCAAACTAAATGATGAAAGAATCCATACCGTAACGGAAGTTACATATGTAGAGGCGAAGGAAATTTAGGTCCTTTATGTGAAAAATTTCTTCATACATAAAGGGAGGGGTCACAGAACCATTTAGAATTCGAAAGGAATCAAGTTCGTATGGAATCCCAAAAATGAGTTCTGCCATTAATCAACTTGAAATGATGAAGAAATCCATAACGTAAAGGGAAGTTTGCTATGTCTGACGATGAATCCTCGAACTGTGATAGTTGTGAAAAGATGAAGACCATAATCCAAAATTAATTAAAAATGAAAATTGAATTTCGTATCGATAATGTTCGTTTCTTGAGTCATCTTCTCGGAGTGTTCTGTTTGGATTTTTAGTGTTATTGTAGTTTTTTCTTCTTCTTCATTTTGCTTGTTTTTCTTTGGTTATCAGAAGGCCTGATTGAAGTTCTGGGTGTTCTTCTCGGGTTCACCAATTATATATGAGTGCGCTTGCTAGTTGGTGGGCTTTTTTGTGAGCAAGCCCTATATAAGAGGATGGTGATTTAAAGATCCATTTTTAAAACGATGAATTTTATTTAACAGATGTAAAGGATAGGTTCATGAAAGTAAAGAGGTAAAAAAGTCCCTTCTGTGAATACTTTCTTCGTAAATAAGTGATTCAACGGACATTGTTCCGTGGCTTCTTTACCTCCCTGCCAACATCTTTTTAGAAAACTTGCGTTCGAGAGTACGAAGTCGAGGCTTTTTTCTTAATTTTACCTCCTTGCGAAGTTGAGTTTTTTTTTGAGTGTATGGAGAGTTTCTGGAGAGAGTATGCTTGGAGTGAGATTTATTTTTCGCTGATTCTTTTATTGTTAATTTTTAATTTATGACGATGAGTGATATTCTCAACAGGATGGGTTTTTATTATATTTAATTCTTCATTTCGATCCTTATGCTAACATTTTGCTTCGCGCAAGTATTATCTTAATTTGCATAAGAGTACAACCTATAACTCATAAAATTTTTACAAAGTTATATTGGAGTGTATATATATATATAATAGTATATATACTAATAGTATATATATATATATATTAAGTATATATAATTATATATATAAGTATATATATATATAATATATATATTAATATATAAGTATATTATATTATATATAATATTATAATATATTATATATATTATATATTATATATATATATATATATTAGATATATATTATATACTAATATATATATATATAATATATAGTATATAATATATATAGTACTATATATATATATATATATATATATATATATATATAGTACTATATATATATTATTGAATTATTATATTTATTATTATTATTAATTATGTATATATTATTATTATTATAATTATTTTATTATTATTTTATTATTATTATTTATTATTATTATTATTATTATATTATTATTATCTATTTAAAATAAAACTTTTTTTGTTTTTATGCTTATTGTTATAAGAGAAAGAGAGGGAGAGAGGAGAGAGAGAGGAGAAGAAGAGAGAGAGAGAGAGAGAGAGAGAGAGAAGAGAGAGAGAGAGAGAGAGAGAGAGAGAGAGAGAGAGAGAGAGAGAGAGAGAGAGAGAGAGAAGAGAAACATAAAAAAATAGAGAAGAGAGAGAGAGAGAGAGAGAGAGAGGAGAGAGAGAGAGAGAGAGAGAGAGAGAGAGAGAGAAGAGAAACATATAAAAAGTGAACTCGCTATTTTTTTTTTTTTTTTTTTTTTTTTGCATCAAAGAAATTATTTATTTTTTTTCA
The DNA here is from genome assembly GCA_015478945.1 of Trachelipus rathkii. Lineage (NCBI taxonomy): Eukaryota > Metazoa > Arthropoda > Malacostraca > Isopoda > Trachelipodidae > Trachelipus > Trachelipus rathkii. The sequence goes on from JABUQX010098640.1 coordinate 21,506, forward strand.
GAATAGAGAGAGAAAGTCCTACAGTTGTTTTAGTGCATTTAGCTATTCTATATTCTATTAAAATAATACTTGCCAATTTTTCTCATTTTCACCGAATTAGGATCCATTTGTTCAGTTTTTAATTTTTGCAATGTAGCATGGTTATTGTAGCCTAATTATCGTTTTCGTTCCAATTCGGAGGTCGTGAGACTGACAAACTCTAGGCAATCCTGAAAGCTTGCGTTAGCGGCTTGCTATTATTGTTGTTGTTATTATTACTGTTCTATTAAAATAGTATTTGTATTATCGTTTCTATTATTTTTTTAATTGAATAATAATAATAATAATAATAATAATAATAATAATAATAATAATAATAATAATAATAATAATAATAATAATAATAATAATAATAATAATAATATAAATTACTATTACTATTACTATTACTGTTATTATTATTATTATTATTATTATTATTATTATTATTATTATTATTATTATTATTATTATTATTATTATTATTATTATTATTATTATTATTAATTATTATTATTATTATTATTATTATTATTATATATTATTACTATTATTAATTATTATTATTATTATTATTATTATTATTAAAATTATTATTAAAATTATTAATTATAAATTATAAATTAAATAATTATAATTATTTATATTATTTAATTTATTTATAATGTATTATAATATTATTATTATATTATTATTTATTATTATTATTATTAATTATTATTATATTATATTTTATTATTATTATTATTATTATTATTATTATTATTATTATTATTATTATTATTATTATTATTATTATTATTTTTATTCCCCGTTGCCGAAGTTATTGTATTAAATAAGTTTACCATTCAAAAAAAATCCATTCACATTGAATTTAAAAACAGTCTCTACCTACAGAAAGATGGTGTTGTAATAGGTTCGACTCTGGTCCCTACATTGACATGTTAACGTTGAGAGTAGAAGTAAAAAATTCGCAG
>JABUQX010098640.1:27500-30000 GCA_015478945.1 Trachelipus rathkii
TTCCATGGCCGCTGAGCTGGGTAATGGGTTTTATACTTAATAAACAAGTCCACTCAGACCTCCTGGTATTCCCACACGGAAACAGTTCGTAGTATGAGGGGTACTGTGTGAAACTATTTACTGCAGACCACGCTATCCAAGATTTGTCCCAACTTCTCCTGCAGAGGTGTCTGCTTCGATATATTGGCCCTTCACTTTCTGAAATATTTAGAAATGGTATGAAGAACTCAAATCATTTTAAGTTTCATTTGAACATTATGTCAGTGTATTATATTTGTATTTTTTTCCGTACCCATATTTAAAAATAAAAAAAAAATAGTATCCCCCTCTGCTGATACATAATATATATATAATATATCATATATAATATGATATATATATATATATATATATATATATATATATAATATATATATATATATGATATTATATATATATATATAATTTCTTGTTAATATTATATATCATATATATATATATTATAATATATATAATATTTATATTACATATATATATATTATATATATATATATATATTATATTATATATATATTATAATATATATATATATATATATATATATATAGTATATATATATAATATATATATATATTATAAATTCAAGAGATGCTTGTAAGTTTTTTTTAGAAATATAAAAATAACTAACCATAATTGGATCACTTTCAACTCTGTCCCATCACCTTCAGTGCCTTAATGTTTACAAGTAAGATTCGCTCCAATATTACACTTTATTTCCTCCAGTATCCTGGTCTTGGTAGCTTAGTACTTCCCCTCATTTAACCTACGTACCACTCTGAGTTTGAAGTGAGGATGCAGAGCTGTTGCCATAAGCAAATCAAAATCATCAAAGATATTGCTGAACCTCGGTTCAAAGCCCTTTTCTTTCCCTTTGTTTGCCTTTGGTTGCTTTAGCAAGTAGTTGACTAAGTTTTTTAGCATAGTTAAATTTTTCCACCCCTCGTTGCATTTCTCCGATCTTGCCCTTGAGGAGGAAGAGATTAGGCAATAGGACTCCCGCGTACGCATTCTTCTCTTCCTGCAACATATCAAGCCTAACAGCAATAGGCGCCATTATTTCGATGTACTCCGCAATTACCTCCTTATCACTTTTTTTAAATCCTGCAAGACAAGGCTTTTGCTCATTACAAATGTTGTTGATTTGTGCAATGCGACCATCAAGGTTCTTAGCAGGTCTTTTATAGAATCGTATTGGGAGTTCCAGCCAGTAACTTGGTGTTTTAAACTTTGTTCCCAACTCCTTCTTAATTCTCGCAGCAGTTGTAGTTTTCCTGTTTTGGCCATTCCACAATCCCTGTGCTTTGGTAGGTGTCTTATTAAATGGATCCTTGGCACCAGAGGACCAGCGGGAAACATTTGAAACATCCTTAGTACCAAGATGTTTAATGTGTAGGAAATGCAACGGGCGAATGTCGTTAGGCTAAGTGCATCATGTTCTTGAAGCAGAATTTCCTAGCTTGGAGAGGGTTTTGGGTCTGGCAGAACCTCTTGTGTCATATTTGCTCTCATCCTTCATGCGTTCCAACACGTATCTCTGCAATCTGTGGTGCTTCTCTTCTTCTCTTCGTCACCCGTTTTCTGCCATAGCATCTACCCTGAAGGCTGCAACAGATTTTGCTCAATTATCTGTTGTAATGCAGCAACCTGAAGATAAATTTTTTTAATTTAGTTTGTTTCCTTATTAATTTGAGTTGTAAATCTTATGCTCAATGCCAAATATTTGATGAATATCCCTAATATTGTTGGCTAGGACTGTTCTGGTCTGAGAAACAGGATAGCTCTCTAGAGGCAAGGACAGACTTCACTCTCATCTCAAAGTAATGTCAAATTAATCATGAACCGTCATCCCCAGAAAACTCCTGTTTTTTGTTCCCAGTCCAGCTGTCTCCGGTTGTGGCCACATTAATGACCTTAAAATGTTGGTTAAATCAAGCCTTCCTTAGTTATCGCATTGACATCAAAGATCCCTCATCATTTCTCTGGAGGGTAGGTGGAAATCAGAGTTCAGTAAGACAGGAGATTCGACAAAGAACTCAGACTCCACGATGTGAACTGAAGGCCAAATGTAATGAGCAGAAATCTAGAAGCAAAAATATTGATGAAAAATGATATTAATGACAAATGAAACTTGTATTTTAAATTCCGAAATAATTTTTTGTATGACTGTATTCTGGTTTTAGTTTTTTAAATCTGTTAAATTGTGACACCATTGATAGTTTAACCTGCTACTTCAACATAAAGAACACTTTCTGTAGTTAATATAAGCAACTCAGGCTCTCTTCTGTTTAATATTTTCGACATAGACTGGAGAATGATGGTCTGACGCTTTTTGCTGGGTTTCTCACTGTCTGTTGAGCAGCTCCTGCCCCGCTTTTGACCCTCTCCTTCAATTGCAGTACTATAGCTGCCTTGTTGCAAAGAAGGATGTGTTCTAAAAAAAAGTTTACACAACTGAATCCTT
>JABUQX010098641.1:2500-5000 GCA_015478945.1 Trachelipus rathkii
TTTTGGGTGTTTTTGGGCTTTTTTAAAATTTCTATTTTTGAGGAAAAAATAAAATGATCAATAATTGAATTATTGTCATTTTTAATGTCATTTCAGTATTATTTGACAAATAAATTAATAAATAGGTATAAAATTTACAAATTAAACATATAATTTGGTAACAGACATTGTCCAATTCCCACTGCTGAATGAATGTCATTGCCTAATTGGTGAAACTTGTAAAGGTAAATGGTATTGCTATTGTTACAGGTTATTGATAGTAATGACATAACAGGACTATCTTAAGTAAAGTAATTAAGTAATATATTTAAATTTATATTATTTAAACTTCGAACATTGTTGCCATCATAATCTGAGGCTCTGGGAAGCTAGTAAGTTAGCTACCAATAGTTAAGTAGTTGTTACCTAGAAACTAGGCAGGCTTGCACTGGATACCTCCCCAAGGAGCTGCCCACCAACCCACCAGGTCTGGGTTTTTATGGTAAAACCCGGGTAAAATTGGGAGATTTGAAAAAAAATACAGTATATGTATATATTCACTTTTTAAAAAAAATAGGTAAGGCATATATATATATATATATATATATATATATAATATATATATATATATATATATATATATATATATATATATATATATATATATATATATATATATATATATATATATATATATATATATATATATATATATATATAAAACCCACTCTTGCAGCTGGGTTATTTTGGTTTATTATTAGCGGGTTTTATAATGCCAACTGATATATATATATATATATATATATATATATATATATATATATATATATATATATATATATATATATATATATATATATATATATATATATATATATATATATATATCTTTTTTTCTTTTTCTTTTTCCTCTCCCAGGAAGGATTCTTCATCCTGTCAGCCGCGCAAGCATCTTTCTCCAGACATCCCTCTCCTGCACTATTCCTCTTCTCTTCAGCACTCTCATATTTGGTAGCTGACATCTTTCCAGAGAGTCCTCCACCGACTCCGCCCATCTCTTCTTCGGTCTTCCCCTTGGTCTTCTGCCCTCTGGTATCCATTCCCATCTTCTTTTCGGCATTCTATCAGGCTGCATCCTTTCCAGATGTCCCCACCATCTCAGTCTCCCCACATCCATCTTCAGTATCATCTTCTTCACACCTATATCTTCTCTAATTACTTCATTCCTTATTCTGTCTCTCCTACTCTTTCCGATCATAGTTCTTAATACCCTCATCTCCGCCGCTTGTATTCTACTCTCCTCTCTTCTCGTTGTTGTCCATGTTTCCGCTCCGTACAGCAGCGTAGGAGTCAGTATACTGTTAAAAATCACTTTTTTAACCTCTATTCCGATGTTTTTATCTTTCATCATGGGGTATACTGCTTTCATAACTAATCCATACTTTTCCATTCTTCGCGTAATCTCTCCTCCACTTCCTCCTCCCCTTCTGTTAAAACATCCTCCGAGATAATTGCAGGTATTTACCGCCTTCACCTCCTCCTCTCACCACCATCCTCATCCCTTCCTCATTTCCTCCGGTTATTGTTAATATCTCTGTCTTCTGTACGTTCATCCTCATCCCTGCTTCCTCCAACTCCTCCGTAAACAACTCCACCACCTCTCGAATCGTCTCCTCTCTCTCGCTCCAACATGTCAGATCGTCCGCATATGCCATTATGTCCCCTTCAAATTCTCCCAGTCTCTCCCTCACTTTCCTTATCACCACGTCTAAATATAAAATAAACAGCAGTGGAGATAAAACACTCCCCTGCTTCACTCCTGTTTTCACCTCAAACCATCTATCGTTCTCGCACTCAGTTCTAACATTACAACTGCATTTCTCATACATACTTTCTATTGCCTTCTTTAATCTACCCTCACTCCATAATTCCTCTCCATAGCTCTCCAGAGCTTTTTCCTTGGCACTGAATCAAATGCCTTTTGCAGGTCGATGAACGCTACAAAGAATCTCTTGCCATATTCCAGCATCTTCTCCGAGACCATTCTTAGTGTGAATAAGAGGTCCGTCGTTCCTCTTCCTCTTCTATACCCGTACTGTTCTTCTCCGAGTCTCGGCTCTACCTTCTCTCTCAGCCTCCTCTCCAATATTCTTTCGTTTATTTTCGCCAGATGGTCCATCAGTGAAATACCTCTTATAATTATTACAGCTTCCTGCATCTCCTTTACCTTTATATATCGGTATTATTATTGCTTTGCCCCACCTTTCCGGCACCTTTCCCTCTCTCCAACACTTGTTCATCAAACTGATGATTCTCCCTCTCAGCTCCTCTCCTCCCTCCACCACCAACTCCACAGCCACTCCATCCTCTCCTGGGGCTTTACCCTTCTTCATCCTTTTTATAGCCTCCTCATATTCTTCTACCGTTATCTCTCCGCCTTCCTCCTCCTCTTCCTCCTCCCTCGTCTGATCTACAGCTTCTTCCTCTTGTTCTCTGTATTCTACATTTAGCAGATCTTCAT
>JABUQX010098642.1:0-17238 GCA_015478945.1 Trachelipus rathkii
TAATTTTCTAGACGCCTAGTATATTTAAACGAATAATTTAAAATATGACATCTAGAAGATAATTTATTACAGATGAATATGGATTATTAAAATGTAAACTTATTTATTTAATAATCCAAAAGGCTGAACTAATATAAACTAATTTAATATTATATATTAATTATATAAATTATTATTATTATTATTATTATTATTTAAATTTAATTATTTATTATTATTATTAATTATTATTTAATTATTATAATTATTATATATTATAATTATTATATGATTATTATTGAAACTTGAAAGTATTAAAACTGTTAATTATATTATAATAATTTGGTCAAGATTTATAAATAAAACAATAAATAAATTATATGCATTTATCATAAGATAGCGCGTGGGCGTTTCGTCTCTAACTCACATTGCGCCTATGCGCCTATGGCGGCACTATCAATTCGCTATTAGGTTGTTTCCGCGAGAGGAGCGCACTGGAGGTTTCTAACGTTAAGAAAACAATGTTAATCGATGGTATAATATCAGGCAGATTTTTTAAAAGGAACTTTAAAAGCCTGATAACTTAAAAAATTAGGCGATGCAACATGGGATTAGCGAAATCTGCCAAGAACATCGTCGGAGCGCTATTAATATGCTTTGCGGCTATCTACAGAAACGAGAAAAAGACAGAAAGCAAGAATAAATTTGTTTTGTACACACACTATAAAAAAGGTATAAGTACATTGGAGAAAGACGTCTGTTAGAGCCAAACTCTCGTAACTTCATATTCGACTCAGGAGAGTAAAGCAACATAGTTTTGGTAAAAGTTGACTGCAACTGGAAGCTTCTACTATGAGGTAAGTCGGGAGTCGGAGTCCGGAGTTATGTATTAGTAAAAATTTTTGTTATTAAAGAAGAAGTTACGAGATCCCATAGAAAATATTTATATTAGTTTAAGATGGAATGATCCTGCTCATCCCATCGGAATTCCGAAGTTACCAAATATTTATATTTAAGGGTCGGAGTCGAGTCCGGAAGTTACCGAAAAATTTATTTATTACGAACTCCGCAGACCCTGTGAATATTATAATATATATTTATACTAGTATTTTCCTATTATTATCTATTATCGCCATAATAATGCCAAATCATATGTAAGATAGATTATCTACCACAAAATATTCTGATCATTATATGGTAGTGCCATTTTTAAGTTTAAAACAAGCCTTAGTGAGTGATACAAACGAATTAGAATTAGGAAAGTAAAAAAATATGAACGAACATAAATGAGGGAACGTATGATAGTATTGTTGAGTGATGAGAGCTCGTTAAAAATGCTTCCATATTACTTTAACTACGTTAATATTAAAAAAGCTGCTGGATATGAATGGAATTATAGGCGAAAATATAGCAAAGTGGTATATGATAAGGTAGAAAGGTTTTTCTTTAGTTAGATCTATCTAGTATCAAATCAAGATCAAACTCACTTGATTGTTATCGTTCTAAACTTTATTATTAGACCTATCATTTTACCACAGTTGCATTTAAAAAGACTTGATAATTGTATTTATATACACCATTTTCTATAATCACACTTAATCATGCCTCAACTGAAAGTATTATATATATTTGGACGTAGAAGATTTGATTTTAATTCTTGGGGAAAGGCATTTTCCATCAGTTCTTTTATACTATCATTATTTACCTTACCTTAAATATTAAAGGCAAGGGTTTGGGTTATAAAGTTCGTTATGTAAGAAACATTACAGATGCAGGTCATTTAGAAGGTGACCGAGATGAAGGAGATGATAAGTTATTCATATGATTCTGAACAAGTGATAGAAATGACCAATATTGATCTATCGGATAGAAAAAGGTAGGCATAATGAAGTACTGAATGCCCCTATAAAGATTTTCAACGCTTGCTAAAATCTGGAGCACATTTGGTCCTACAATGTATTTGTATTTTGTAACTAAAATCTAGTGATTATAGTGACTTATCATGCAAGTCAGAAAAAAACGACAAGATGGACTTCCAGCTGCAAATTACAAAAATTTACAATTTAATTAATAAAGTAAGCAATATGTTATTTTTATTTTAATAGGTTTCTAAAGATCTAATTCTGTGCTGCAAGACAGCTGGCAAAGTCATAATTGGCTAATAATATTGGCTACTAATGATAAATATAGAATGTGTCTTCAAAGCGACACTTCTTCAGCGCTGCGTACGTAGAAAAGACTCTAAAATTAGCGCCCTAGAGGGCGAGAGAAAACACATTCGTAAGAATGCGATATTGAGAGATCCACAAGGACAATTGAAATGAAATAGGATAGATGATACGTGTATAGATAATGTTATTTAAACGGTGTATTTAAATTAAAAATAATTATATTAAAATTGTTTTTCATTTCCTTATTAAAATGGACATTAAGCTTTTATTTACCTTCTATAGTTTTAAGTTGTATTTGCAAATAAATTTAGGAGCCAGAACATACCACGTCACGGCTCCGGACAGAATAAGATCGCTAAGCGCAAAAGGTCAGCATAAGGCGCCTAGGTATATAACGCATCTGAGATGTGGACAAAAAATACATAGTGCGACAATCATAGGTTCACCGTGATCAGGCCATTAGGCGCATGGCGCGGGCGCACTCAAAAGAAATTTAATAATTGAGGCTAGCCTGACCAACAGCTCTGATATAATATATTAATATATAACTATATAATATAATATAACTATATATATAAATATATACTACTATATATATATATAATTGTATATATAATATATATATATATATTATTCAATTAAGTATTATATAGTAATATATATATATAATAATTTTTATGGGATTAAAATCTGGAGAGAGAGAAAACCTCACAATTTTACCTATATATATATTAGTATATAACGAAGTCGAAGATTTTGATTATATATTATATATATTAAATATTATATATATATGATATATATCAATATAATAGTATACTATATAACTATATATATATTAGTAAGTGATGTTAAATTTGGAGGTTTTGTATTTTACGATGAAAAATATATAAACGCAATAGTCATTTAGAAGGGCTTCAAATTGGATGATATATAAGTTTAATTATGAAGACCATAGGAATCATAAATATGTATTAGTACGTAAATATTATTATATAATGACATATTTAACTATTTTGTAAAAAGAATTATATCTATTTAAAAATAGTTTGGCCAGTGTAACTACGCGTTTTAAATAATGGATCTCTCTAATTACTAACTGAGTAAAATCATGAAAATTATTAATGCTATACTTAATATATATACTATTATGAATAACGCGAGCAAATATATATATGGATTGACATTCTATAAGGATACGTCGAGATGGATTAGGCTGACTTAATTTCTACTAAAAAGACTTAAATGAAACTATTTACGTAACATATTCCAAAAGAAAATTAAATCCAATAGGTTAAGTTAGATCATCATATGCAACGATATACTATAAGGTAAAGGTCAAATTTGACAATCTATAAGGTCATAAAAACGTTTGAAAATTATAGATGTTGCTAAGACTTCGACGTCAATTTTTCGCGCAAATGATTTTCTCACCACGCTAGGATGGCCGGTCATCCAGTGTTTGGTCCTTACAAAAGCTAGTCAAAGAATTTCTCGAATATTCGCGAATGCGCTACTTATTATAGTATAATTGAAATACCTGAATAGAGCATTAAACCATCAGTAAATAGCAACGGGCATTCATATTTCATGGCAGCATAAATATTCCGTTATTATCATAATAAATCGCCTGATAATATAAGACATAAGTTTACCCGTACTAATAATTATCAACTGGTTATACTATTTATAGGTGATAGCAAGTTGAATTTCAATCAGTTATTAAGGTAACCTGTGACTATTATGGCCTCTTACTATAGATATCGTGCGATATATCACACCTACTGGGTGAGGAGTTTTTATATGCCTCCTAGGCGAGTTAATACGTGACGTCCATCAGTGTACTTATTCACAGGTTAGGCATAGACCCCAGCCTCCATCCCACGCCTTGTAAGGAAGCCAAAGTGCTTGGACGCGGTGTATTGCGCAGACCAGGGACCTCAGACCGAGAGAGATGCGGCACATCGCCATCTCAAGAATGCCGCTCCGCTAATTCTCCACACCTTAAATTTGAATCCTTCAAGGGATGGGACATATTTTTAACCCGGTATGGATTTACGCAACTGGCCAACATTTGAGAGAGACTCCGCCACCGCATAGTAGTAAATTTCTTTAAAAAGCAAATCCTATGGGAAAGTGGTGCTTATAAAGATTGTAATACTCATCTCATTGGATCTTCCTAGTGACCTCTTATCTATTATCTTTTTCACGACCAGCAATAAGCTTGTCTCATCTCCATTGTCAAATGTTGTCCATTTATAATTTACGGCTCCAGTGCAATATAGCTACAATACATCCCTCTCACAATTAGAATCTCTGAGCAACACTATTGAGGACCTAAGTAGCCAGGTTATTTTATCCTTGCAAGTTTTACTATAAGCTCACGTAGGTGGGGGTATAACATATTTGCATTTTGAAATACCTTTAAACACTGCTAATGCAAACTGATAGGATCCGTCATTTATGATATTGTATCTAGTTATTTGTCTTTGGTGGATGAGTTTTCGAGATATCATTGCATAACTGAACATATACTTTGAGATAATTATAGGCGTTAGTTGATTTCTATCATTACACTTAATGGAACTGTAGAATTTATCCAGTGAATCTGTTATTTTAGAGAATTTACTGTAGATAAAATTTAGTAAGGGATAACATAATATTTATCATTAATTTTTCCTTTTAATGGAAGGCTAATTTAACTAGAACTGTATTCGATGAGTATATAATTAATACAATTAATATAGTGTAGGTAATAAATAAAATTTTGAATTGATTATTACGACTGATTGGATCATCATTTTGAATCTAATCGTTTTTCTTGGTGATGAGTTTTGTCCAAAATCAATTTGCACTACAATTCTTTGTGGTATATGTCGGGTCTTCCTTTTCGCTAACTGGACTGTTAGAAAAATTTTTATACCAGTGACATATATGTTTAATTTAGATATACTTAGTAGAGGTGTTGGTTCTGTATAAATTTTTTTATTTATTTGCCTTTTATTAAATGAGGGTGGGAATTATTAATTAATAACTGAGTTTAGGATTGTAAAGTTATTTTCCACACTGCACACAAAGTAAACCGACTTTAACGTGTTTCTAATTAACGTTATCAAAAAATACTTAGCCTTTTACTAAAACGGTGAATGCTAGTAAGGGTTGCATAATAGTATGAAAGGTCATAATTTATCCACAATACCATACGTATTTTTCTTCATCTTATGATATTAAATTATATCATCTATCTCTATTACATTAAATCGTGATTAAAACTCCTATCAATTCCAACTGTAGCCCATTCACGATATTGAGAATGAGCTGCAACACCATGAGAGGCGGCTTGAGCATTATGGATCCGTACATATAGAGAAAAGCTGTAGACGCAGTGTATTATATGATATGAGGTTATATTTCGTTTATACTCTTACAATAATGGTTTCAATGACGTCTTTAAGGCAGTGTGAATCACGATGAATATACATTTTCTAATATAATTTAATAAGATAGTTATACTTATATTGAAAGTACAAACTTAGGCGTACTAGATAAGTACAAGAAGTTCTGACAATACTTTATTTTCCTCAATTCAATAAGAATTGATAGTTTGTGTACTATATAATTACCAGCGATAGTTATGGAATGTCTTCATAATAAATTTAAAGATTGGTATATTTCAACGCCGTGTATATTTTATTTAGTATTATATGAGGAAATTAGGCTCATATTAAATCAAGTCTAAATTATAATATAAGTTAGTAATAGCATTTATCATGTCATTGTACTCGTATATAGATATATATTGATTTTTGTATCTATTACCAGAATCATACGTTAATATAATTAATATAGATATGAGATACTTAATTGATGCTTTTATTATAATCTTTTAATCAAAATAATTAAAAGTAAATATTTTACAGATATAATAATAACAATATATAGTATAATTAAATATATAATATATATAATATGAATAGTAACGAATCTACTGAAATAACTTGAAAAATAACAGCCTATTTAAGATGAGAATAAAAGTTCGGTATCAGTATCGCGCCAAAAAATTTCGGGTAATCGGTATCCGCACTTTGAAAAGATATTTCGTGAAGTACTGCTGCGCAAATTGTATCGGTACTCCGGACTAAAATCTATTTGTATGCGGTGCAACACATACCAATATTTACCGCTAAGTATGACAAGCTGCGAGATGCTGATATATACGAGATTTATATATAATAAGTATCGGATAATATTATAGTAGTCTGGTATGATTAAATAGAAATCGGAGTATATATATTATTTATATATACTATTATTAATATTATAGTCAGTAAAAGTTATAATAATAATTCGGTTATCTCTTTAACTTCACTAAATATAATATATTAATAGTATATATATACTAATATATATATATATCACTCAAGTCTTTGAGGCCTCAACTCACCTTATATAATGAGAAATTACTCATGTCATATTACTGAAACCCATTATAATATTTATATTATGAATAGTTATATTATTATATATTAAATAATATATATCATTATATTATAAAATATTAAATATATAATATATATAATATATAAATTAATATATATTAGTAATATATTAATATAGTTATTAAATATAATATATTTTAAAATATGATATTATATAATTATATAATACGACTTATGACCAATCACAAAATATTCTTCACACAACATTATACTAAAAATATATAATATAATAAATATACTCTTACGAAGGATAAAATGAAAATCAGTGATTATCAACCTTAACATGAGAGCAGATATGTTTAGATGAATCATTGTTGTAATGAACTCAGATATGTAAAATATGGCTAATGTTAAGAGATATATAATTTGGCTTAGAAGTGAATTAAACACAACAAAAGGATAAATAACACTTAACACATATAGACTGCTACTAAACTAGAAGTGTACAGTGTATGATGATCCCTATTAAATCAACCGATATAATAGAATTTATTACTGGATATTTGTTGATGGCCGTTCACTATTCCTGAGGGGCACCCATTTTTCCCTCTGTATGGCTTTCTAAATTTGTCCATCCTATCGAGTCCGGTGCCTTTAGGGTGTAGAAAGGTAGTCTTATTTCAAATTGTGTGATAAAATCTTACTTCCGAAAACAAACAATAACGCTATGGAAGTTTACAAATCTAAAATCCTAAAATAATACTTATATCAATAAGCTCCAGAAGAGTAGCATTAATGGTAGTTGATGGCTTTAACCATTCACTGTATGTAAAAAGCTATATCTATTTCAAAGGTATGGATATTTCATAAAAGGAGTTTTGAAACCTTATCCTCATAATTTGGAATAATAGAACAAGGTTAGTTAATGCATGAGGCGACTAATATTTATGAGTCAAGCCGTTAGTATTGCTATTCCATACTCCAATATTGATTTCAACAGATTTGAAGGTAGGGGGGTCATAATCAATGTCAAAAGGATTTATCGCGAGACTATCGGCAAGAATAAAAAGAATAAGATTGCTCTATGCTGAATAGAGTATAAACTATACTTAATGTATGCCAACGCCTACCAGCCGTAATTTGGTCAACCCTCATACGCTATGAACGTCTTCAGTGAGTCGATAAACCGCCTACTCTACTCAGTTCCTAGCTCAACTGACCTATATTACATTTATTTAAAACAAAGAAATATTAGCTATACATAAGCATAATGAGTTGAAAACACTTGTTCCTAGAATACTTTTAGCCCAAGACTTTTTCAAGCTCTCTCATTTACCTACCCAAGCTAACTCTACATACATGTTCACGAACAGTAGCCATGATTGAGAAAATAAGAAATTATATTATTGCGAGAATAAATAACTATACAATACCACAATGATACGATTACTCATACAATCATAGCGTCACTGTTTGAGGAGAATCTTACTTTTCTATTTACTTCACAGGGATTTACTTCGAAGACGTAAAACATAGATCATTCAAGCACTAACTGCTGAGACAAGACTTTCGAAAAAGATAATTTGGATCTTCCTCTGAGGCTGAATAATAACATAAATTAATGCTTTTATATAAATGAAAAGGCAATATGATTGTCACGTCAATGCTAGTAGAAATTAGATAACAAATATAATAATAAATGATAATGAAATAATAAAACGATAATAAAATAACTAACTAATAATGAATAACTTGGTCTAAAATCTACTCAGTACCAATGATAATCGATTAATGACTCGATGGGATAACATACCCATAAGTAATTAGTTATCATGTTTTGTACAGGTTTAACAAGAAATATTACATAATCAGCCTATAAACTTTTCAACTTATCCTAAAGTATTTCATTATAATAAAGTCAAGCTTAAATAAATTGATCTTTAAACAGCTCAAGAAATATCGCGTCCAACAATATGTAAATTGGAGACCTATTACGAGTAGATTAAAATTTATAATCCAATTTCGAGTACTAATTAGCAAAATAATACATAGTATTAATTCAGTAAGTTCAATGAAAAACTTAGACCTATGAGAAATAAGATGAAAGATAACGTAATAAAAGAAGAATGTTGAAGAATTAGCCAAAATTAAGAGTATTATTTATTATAAACAAAAAGAAAAAAATAAGACCAAAATATTAATTAATTCAAAAATTAGTTATAAATAAATAAATGTAAGTAAATCTGAAGTTAAACTTGAAAAGTATCTTATTCACTTAAAAAGTATTACAAATAAATTATTCTATTTTAACAAAGAATTCTTAAAGTAACTTATAATCATAATATATTAATTTTTTAAACCATGAATAGTAACTTAGATTACTAAGTTCTTTAATATGAACCTGAATCAGAATACTCTGTATATATATAATAAGAATTATAATAATTAATATATAGGATTAAATAAGTAATTCTCAAATTCTTAAACTAATATTATCAGTTATTAAACATATAATTATTTTATTTATTATTTTATTTTAGAGTAAAAATTATATCTCATTTTTATTTTTATTATATTTATTATAGATTGATTATTAGTTTATGTTATTATATTAACCATCGGCGCTAAAATTTTTAAACTTTAGCAGGCGCAAATGCAAAGTGGAAAACTAGTACGCAAATCGCAAATAGCGCACAGTTTTCAAAAAATTAGTCCGCATAATCAATATATAAAAAAAAAAAATAGAAGCACAAACGTATTGAGCACAACCATAGAATTAATATAACAAGTTGTAAGACGAACAAATTACAAATTGAAAGATGCAAATTTATAAAAACAAAAAATGAGAAAAAATTTTAAATTTATTCAATTATCTGTGTTCTCTTCCACCCTCGCTCTCCTCCTTACAGATTCTGAACAGGGTAATCATCCTTTCATTGAAGATAAATTTTTAAAATGCTGGATGCCATGGATCTTGCCCGCTTTTTGGGTCTTTTTTTAGTAATTGTTTAGAGCCTTGACTAAAACAACCTTTCTACGCGATGATGCTGTGCTTAATGGGGGTAATTATACTCTTAATAAACAAGTCCACTGCCAAATTCCTCCTGTATTTTCAACTTAGGAAACAGGTTTCTACTGTAGGTGGGGTATCTGTGGTGAAACATTTAACTGCCAGCCCACACTAAATTTCTCCCTTCCAGAGTGTCTTGCTGGATATAAAGTGGGCACTTCAGTTCCTGAAATATTATTAAAGAAAACCGGGAGTTATCCAAGAACTGGCTTAATCTCTGGATAAATTATAGGGCAGCCAATTACATTTAAATATTTTTTTTGTTCAGTATACTAACAGTGATTTCTCAAGGAAAATGAGGATGATTAGAAGCTTTTAAGTGAATTGATATAATGTATAAAATAGATAGGTATTATATTATAAGGTAAATATGATTAATTATTATCAGGTAAAAAAATATAATATTTAGAGTACGATATATTAGGGTATAATTTTAAAGGTTTAAATAGTATATTTACTGGGTATTAAGTAGATCTATTATAATATATTATATATATTATATACTTGTCAGTCATATTTATGAATATATAGTAAATACACTTATGAGTCCGTAAAAGGTATTTTTTGGCCATCTATTTCATCAGATACCACTTTTTTCCCCAAGACCATGTGGGTAAGGAGTGCGGTGCATGAACCGGAAAACGGAAAAGTAGTAGAAGAAAAATATGAACAACAAAGCCTCGAAAAGGAATTTTCCAGCCTACCTAGAAACTTTTGTTTCATAAAAGCAACTAACCTGTTATAAGTTGTAGGTGGCCGGAATAGGTTTATAAGTTATAACTTCTCGAGGTGATCAACAGTCAAAAACAAAAATTCAAGCACCCTATGAGCTTCACGGGTGCGCGTGACGACGATTCGACCCTGGGCCTCATAATATGACGATTAGGTTCGTCAAAATGTAGGAGTTCAATTATCTTCCAAGAGCTGCGTACTTATGGGTTGTGGTCCACAACAACCAGACCCGTCTCACAAACCCGCCATTCACTCCTATTATGCACCTTTCCTTCTCGGCCCTTGCCAAAACTCAACATTCTCTTCCTCCAGGCATGTCATTCACTGACTCAATCCACTTTTTCTTCGGTCCCCAGCCAGGTGTAGTTTCCAAACACACTCACCACTATACATCCGCTTAACCAACCGACCTATCATCCATACGCTTTCCACATGACCAAACCACCTCACCATACTTTCATTTATAAATAATTAACTCTTTACATCCTTAAATCAATTTTCCTATCAAATAAAAAGAGCATTTCACATTCATAATCCCACAATCAAAATGCTCTACTTTTTATACCCGCTCTCCATAGTCCTAACATTTTATCAATTCTTCTCAATACTTAAACACATTCCCACCTAATAGATTGGTCTGAGTCCCCTGAAACACATTGAACCCTTTAGATCTATATCTCTATTCCAGACCATACTCCCGAAACGTCATCATAAAGAAATAAAACATAATAAAAATAGCAAGATAGGAGGTCATTATCAGCACATATTAAGTCCCTTCAATTTAAGAATCTTGAGGCGCACTCAAGGAGGCTTAGTCCTCTACCATAAATCACACCAACGGAAAGTAATTTACATTTGAAGGCACAGCCCATTCTTCCTACCATTCAACTTTCCTACTACAATCTCTGCTTCATCATATATTTCCTTTTCATCCAACATAGGTATACTCTAAATACCAAATATTTAAACCTTGTTCCAGCTGCTCACCATCTAGAACAACTTCACACCCGAGGACTGTTCTCACTCAACAACCATAATATAACTCTTATATACGTTTTAAAATCCTTTATTGTCTATCAACCCTGACCTTCTCTCATGGTTTTTAACATCACTGCAAACTCTCAACCAAATCCCTCTCAAACGTCTGCTTCAGATTCACAAGACACAATTGGAGATTAATGGAGACCCTTTCAAGGAATAAACATAGTCATACCATAGCTATAAATAGACAGAGACTAGAAGTCAAACCTCTCTTCAACTATACTTCACTGCTCCATTTCTCACACTCCCTTCTACACACCAATCGGGTAGACGCACTGCCAAGAAGGGTACCGGTGGTGTGGCGCTTTATGTTAAACAATATTCAATCTGTGTTATTATTGTATTAATGACTGACTTAAAAATTAATCATGATATTGAAATCGGGTGTGGGTAAGATATCCTTTATCTTAATTCTTCAACTTTTATACTCATAAACATACCATAAGCACAATTAATACGATTGAATAACCAAGGAAGACATAAACACAGGGTGCGCCTATTGCCTTACATTATAGACCTCCCATGGGCCTCAAAGTCAAGAACCGCTTGTTAATTATATAAAAGCCATAACCACCTTTCGAAAAACGCTGAAAATATATGTCAATTTAACACGGACGTCCACTATCCAGTACCAATATACCACCATACTTTGTAATCCAATTGCAAGAAAAGGGTATTGATACGCACTTTAACCAACCAAGAACGAGCCCTATAGTAAACACTTTTTAAAATTTTCCCTGGCATTCATTGGGATTACCTAACTATTGCGTTAGTATTGCGATACGAGCTTAACTATTAATGCGGAGTTCAATGATTCTTCTTTCTTCAAGTTCCTCAAAGATATAACATCCAAATCGAGGTATGTTCCTCCATATTTCCACAAAATCAATTTTCTTGTATTTCCAACATGTATAAGAGGATAATTTTAATTCTCATCACAATCTCTGCGAGCCTAACCACGTATCGGACAATTTATTCGGCGAAAAACGTTGCTTTTTCCACCAACTATAGCAGACATCCTTCAGTCCACGTCACGAGCCTTACTTTAGATTCATCGACCAAAAATTACCAGCATATATATTCCCTACAACACTCTAAAAACTAATTTCCTTATAGTTTCTCACCTAGAACGTTCAAAACCCCCTTAAAATCTCCTTTTCCGGGATTGATATCACCGCTTATGATATTAAGCGTTGAAGGTGAGAAGGGCAGTAGACGGTATTTGGAGCGTGCATGCTTCAACTCTCAATAGGGCCCTCAGTCAACCTCGGAACCTATACCGAACCACTACCATAATAAACACTTTATTTTAAATGATATCTTATCAACTTCCAAATATATCGCACATAAGTTTCGAATCACCAGTTCGGGCAATCAGTCCTTCCGCTACACTCCCAAACATCACTTACTGATAGAAATAAAATTCTTTAAGTGCGATCTAAATATTTCTCTCCGAAAATGATGCGAATTCTTGATGTCCATTTTTTCTTACCCCATAAATTCTCGGTTCTCACTCTAACCGACAATGCTTAGCATTATTAAACGATGAAAGAAGAGTAGATAGGGAACGAGAAAATAAGAGAAGAGGAAGGAATATGATAAGTATAAAAGAAAAAATGAGGAGAGAGAATCAGAAAAAGCACCAGAAATATATGAGGAGTATGAAATGTGAGTATTAAGTCAAAGAGGCGAGAAGAAGGTTTCATAATAGAGTCCAATGTGAGGTGAATGACGCGGGGTTTATTGTTTAGGTTAAAAGCAAGTTATGTAGTAAATGATTTGTGGCCTGAATACACTCAGTGGGCCAATATTGAGGATGAAATGCCTTTTCATAACATTGAAATACAAGAGATGCCGTAATGAGGGTTCCAGCGTCGCGGACCATTAGGCGGTGAACGAAGAGAAAATCTGTTTTGGTGGAATAGAGATCGCCGATGAATCATCTAAGAGGGATGGATTTAGTCATGAGACCAAATTACTGAAAAAAGACGTAGACACTTGAGTTCTTCACTATAATAAAATAATTCAAAGTACTATTTTAGTAATGCTGGGCTTGCTTTTCGACTTGTGTCATGAAATCTTCTACTACTTTTCTGTTCCGGTGCAAATGGTACGAAACACCCGTGTACCATCCATATGTCTTGGGGATAAAGAGAAGGGAATGAATATTATTTATAAGGAAAATTAAGAATAATAAATATGATAGCTTTTAAACTCAGTACATATTACAAATAATCAAGAAACGCAATAAGGATAGAGGTATAGAATAATAATTTATAAATTTAGAAATTATGTAAATATATATAATATATAGTTATAATATAATAAATATATAAGTGATACCTATCATATATAATATATATATATATACTATATATATATATATATATATATATATATATATATATTATATACTTGTATAATAGAAGTTTTTTTTAGCTATATTTTTTTAATAAGTATTATACATTATTAAACTGTGTTATAACAGAAAATGGATTTATCGGTCAGAGTATATGGTTGGTTCAAAGACCTTTGACGGATTCAATTAGGGGCACATTGTATCGAATTGCAAATGAATTAGAGGTTAAAAAAGAAAAAACTCCTTTTCTTTTGGACGTGTTGGAAATGAGTAATCTCTCATTTGTTCCAATTATATAGATCGCGAGAATCTCATGTATGGAGATATTGGAGGGAGAAGAATTTTGGGTCAAGGAGAGATATGGAGAAGAAAGTTTCGGGTACATTACAAAATTTAAATTTGGTTTTGAGAGAAAAAAATTATCTACAGCTTGTGTTTATTCTGCTCTTTAGATCCTATAATGGGCAAAAATTTCAATGAAGGAGAAATTTGGTTGCCCTTTCGATTATTTTTTTTACTTCCTCAGAAGTTCTTTTTTTACCTCCAATGGAATAGTTAATAAAGAAAAGGCAGCGAGAGAGATTTTAAAGGACACTAAAATAAGTTCTTCCATTAGATTTAGTATAGCTTGTTATTACTGCTTTTCTGATGTCATTCCTGCCTTGTGGGAACAACTACCAGAAGATAAGAGACCTAAAATCGTCACTGGAGAAATACATACAAATGATTTGGGTAAATGTGGAAATGATGAGATGGTTATTTTATGGAGTAATTTTATATTGGGAGAACGTCAAAAAAGGAAGTCTTTTTTATATGATAAATTTAAGAAATGCTTTGAAAATGAAGTATCATTTAAAAACTGTTTTGAAGAGTTAAATGATCAACAGAGAAAGAGGGCTGTGATTTTTTCCAGAAACAAGTTCAGGAAGATCTTATACATGGGAAAAAAATATTTTTACCATCAAGAATTTTTACAATTTCGGCCACAAATTGAAATAGTGAAATATTTGCTTTATTCTTTAGATGAGAACCAATTAAAGGTATTCTTACAGGAACATGAAATGTTGTATTTAGTATTACACCATTTATTAAGTTGGCCTTATCAACAGTTGTTTCTGGTCACAGTGAATAGATTTTGGGAAATATTACCGAAAAGTGGATTTTATTTGCTGCTGTGCAAAATTGTGTCTTTGATGAACGATAAATTATGTAAATTTCATGATTTTCGTTACATTTTTAAAGAGTTTTGGATACAAAGTCCTTCGTCTATGAAAACGTTTTTCTTTCGAGTTGAAAGTAATTGTATTTCTACAGATGCTGAAGAATGTGAAGAGTTTAAGTACTTTCTAAAAAAGTTTCATTTTTGTTGGAATTATAGGGAAGATTATGAATTTTTCATAATAAATGAACTTTTTTTCTCTTCATTTACTATTGAAGATGAAAAAATTATACGACTGATTTTTGCAAGTGCAACCATGGAAGAAAAGTTACGAATGGCAGAATTGTGCAAATATGATATTAGCATTTGTGATTTGAAGCGAATTGATTTATTTATTGAATGTTGCGTACCAAATGAAAGGGTTAACAGTTTCAAAAGTAAGCTATTTAATTTAGAGGGTGTATTGTTTTCTTTATCGCGTTTCATTGGTGGCTGTAAACTGCTACAGCTTCAAAAGATTCTTGGTTGGGGTTTGAATGGTGAGGAGTTAAAAGAATATCAACAAAGTTTATTGCATTTAATTTTACCGTCAGGAATAGATATTCTTTATCATAGTTCCAATGAATTAAAATGTATTGATAAGTTTTTGGAATGGATTTTATCTTCAGATGAAATTAAAGTGTTTAAGGAAAGCATGGTTATAAGCGTGGACGATTTGGCCAAAAATACTGAGATCGGAGGATGATAGGAACAGATGATGGGAGAGAATTTCAAAGAGAATTGATTTATATTTTGAATTGATTGACTTCCCTCCAGAAAGAAATGGTAAAGATTTCAAAGACACAGTTTTGTGGCATTCTCACGATTTAAAATAATTGAATATTGTACCAGTTTGTGTGTTTCGAGAAGAGAATTATGTCAAACGGATGAATTCATTCGATGGGCAGAACTTACAGAGTCTGAGATAAAAAAAATTTAAAAAAGGCGTTAGTGTTTTGTTAAGCGAAAGAAATTTATCTCGGGCATGTGCTTCTTTAATATTAGAAGGGAATTCGGGAGGTTTGTTGAGAAATTGCTCAGTTGGACCCAATTTTCAATAGTGCTGATGTGGTATTTTTAATTTTATTTTGTGTAGAGAGATGTCTATTAAAAGAACACACAAGTTAGTTGATATTAAACACTTTTTTAGTGAGTCTCCTTTATCAGAGGACGAGGAGGAAAAAAATTACAGGAAAAATTTCAGTTTAAAAACTGCTGACGTTATTGAATATTATGTGATGAAAAACAAGTGGGATGAAGTTGATGAAGTTTTAAATTCGCGTTTTTCATCCAGAAAGGAAATCAGTGAGTTCAAGAAAAAGTTTCCTTTAGAAATAAGTTGGTTATATTTAAAGCTGATTTTAGATAAGAGATTAGATGATGTCGATAAGTTCTTTACTTGGACGGGCATTGATGACAGCTTGAAAGAGGAATTACTGAAAAATATCATATTTAACAGTCGTATTTACGAAATGGTTGCAACAATGTTTATGGAAAGTGAGAACGAAATTGATAGATTTTTGAACTGGCTGTCTGCTAATGATTTATTATTGAACAAATGGAAAGAAAGTTTTTTGAATTGGTTTAATGAAAGCAAAGTTGAAGGAAGTTGCTTTTATTCCGATTGTGAATCGCAAATAGATATCAACTCATTTTGTTCTTCATGCGAACGTTACAGTCCATCTTCCAAAAATATTTCAGAATTCATTCGTTTGGTGGACGAACATGTCAATAAAACGAAAGGCAAACGGAAAAAGAAACTTGAATCTTCTCTTAAAATTAATACTAGAGAAACTAAAAGAAGTCGTCATTGTTGACATCATTTTTGAAATTCCTGTTGGATCAATTCTAATTTTTTTTTTTTTTTTTACCTAATCGCAAAAGGACAGAAATCTTATGCAACGAATGTCTGACACTCTTTTCATGTTGTAAGATTATATATTTTCATTTTTTGCTGTAAAATTTTTAATTCTTATTTCAATTTTTTTATTTTATTTTTTATTTTTGTCTAGCTTTAAAGTTTATAAAGTTTTGTATATTTTATATACGTATGGAACTAATAAATATTGAACTTGTTTAAATTGAGTTTTGAGAGATCATCAGTGGACCTTTATTCAGTTTCCCATAGACTGGGGGTGCAAACCTGCTGCATCGGATGCAGAACGGTTAAAGTGGCCCACAACCATATCTCCCTCATAAAACTGTACAATCCACTCCTTTTATGCACCATTCTTATCCTTCAGACACTC
>JABUQX010098643.1:0-2500 GCA_015478945.1 Trachelipus rathkii
CTTTAGGGTAAAGGATTTTCTGGAAAAAAGATATTTGAAATCTAACAAAGGAATTGAATCTTTGAATATATTTGGAAAACGAAATCTTCGACACGAGTTTTTTGTGACTTAGTTCAATTTTGACTAAATTGGAAATTAATATATAGTATATATATATATATATATATATATATTATATATATATATAGATATTGATTATATATTATATTATATATATATACTATCATATATATATATTATATAAATTATATATATATATATATACATATAAGGTAATAATATAATTATATATATAATATTATATATTATATATATAATATATATAAGTATATATATATATAATATATTAGTATTATATTATATTATATAAGATATTATTAGTATTATATATATTATATATTTATCAGATATATATTATATATATATATATATATATACGTATTATATATATTTATATAATAATATATAATATATATATATATATATATGTAATTATATATAATAATTATTATATATATATATATATTTATATAAATAATTATATAAAATATAGATATATATTATATAGCTCTTGTTGATTATCAGCTTCCAGTTAAGCTTTAAAGCCCGATTTTAATTTTTTAAAACCTACTAAAATCGAACCATATTGAACAGCAAGTCTCACTAGTGTTAAAGATTTGACTTTTTTTCAACATTAGTTTAGTTATTTATTTATTGACAATAAGGACTTTCTAAATAAGTTCTTAGCTATTTTTAGTAAGCTTGTAGTCCATGTTGAAATAAATATTAATGAAAAGTACTGCTGTTAACATTACAAAATAGCATAAAGTTTTGGTTAAGTAAGATTTAAATAATATCTAAAAAAAATAATTAGGGATTTTTGTTTATAATATTCTTTTCTTTTAATAATCACTTTTTACAATTATAGCGACAAAATTGTGAAATTTTTTGTTTTTACGATTTAATATATTTTTCTATTGAAACAATGGAAAGGGAAACAATTTATAATCTTGAATGGTTTCACAAAAACATTTTAACAGAAACTGAGGCAGGAAATTTTTTTCAGACGTATGAATTTATTAGTTCAAAATATTTGAGCTACAAATAATAATAATAATAATAACTAATAATAATTTAATAATAATATAATTAATATCAACAACAATGCTAACAATACTAAAATTCTAATATTTCAAATTCTAAATAACTAAACTATCAGTTTTTAAGGGGCAATTTTATTTCGGTCAATTTAACTATGCGAGTAAGTTGAGGTTAAGGTTCAAAGAAGCATATATTTCCATTAGGGCTCGAGCCGATGGGGGACAGAGGAGGGGGGACGGAGTCCCCCCCGTCGTCCACCTAGATATTTCTATGCGGTCTACTCTAGGGGTATTCGTTACGATTTTAAATTATAAAACGACATAGAGCAGTGCAATTTAAAACGGTATATAATATAATATATATATATAAATATATATATATAATATATGTTATATATATATATATAATATATATATATATTATATATAATATATATATATATATTATATATATTTATATATAAATAATATAATATATATATATAATATATATATAAACACGAAAAAATCAAAAAATTTCACTTTTTTTAAAAAATTATTTAATATTTAAAGTGTTGTCAAATATTAATTATTTAAAATATTTATTCGAAAAACTTTTGAATCATTCTGTTTCAAAATCACTCAATCATACCATATAAAAAAAAAAAAAAAAAAAAAGAAAAAAACGCGGGTCATAAAAACGTAACAGGTCCTATATAATTTTGAATCATGTCCGGTCACCACCTAAATTCATTGTTAGTATCATATAAATAAAAATATAATGAAAAAAAAAAAATCAAAACTGGACGGTAGTATATGCTGGAATGATTTATGCATGCTTAGCAAAATTTTAGTACGTTTTGTGTTCAGAAATTGCAGCGGTTTTTTTAATTTTTTTTTATTTATTTATTTTTTTTTAAACAATCCATAGTGAAATAAATAATGAATATAAAAGTAAATTACATTATATATATGCATTAGGTAAAGGTTATGTTTTTAATATTTATAGAGGTGTGAAGCTGCTTAGTATTAAAGTTTCAATTTGATTTTAAGAATTTTCACTTCAATTTATGAAATGTGTTCGAATTCATTCAATCATCGATATGTATATGAAGGTGGAAGCTGATAATCAACATGATCATATATATATATATAATATATATATTATATATATATAATATATATATATACTTATATTATCATATAATTATATATATATATATTATTAGTATATATATATATATTATATATATATATATATATATATATATATATATATTAGTAGGTATATATATATACTCACTCTCTCTCTCATATATATATATAGTATTATATATATAAAAAAAAATATTTTTTTATATATATATATATATATATATATATATATATATATATATATATATATATATATATATATAATA
>JABUQX010098643.1:7500-15000 GCA_015478945.1 Trachelipus rathkii
ATTTTGTAATGCCACGATATTTAAAAGCAATAATTGTGAAACATGAATGCAGATTGTGCTGGAATAACATTTTAAAATAAAGAACGTTTTTAACATTAGAAATATCTTACCCTAAGAAAACATAAATTGTTTATTGGAACTTGAACATATCCAGAATCAGGAAGATCAATTCCGTAGAGGCCAAATTCAAACATGCCATAATAGAAGGGAATTCCTGTTAATTCAGCACTTTTGTCGCATTTTCGATCCCGAAAGTTGCATGTTGGACGGGCGCACATAAAGCAACTTTTTCTAGGCACATATCTTACATAACTATATATATATATATATATATATATATATATATATATATATATATATATATATATATATTATCTTCCTTCTTCCTCCCCAACTCTGGGGGTAAGGTGCGTGACATGCACCGGAAAAGAAAAGTAGTAGAAGAATATGACACAAGCCGAAAAGAATACCTATTAGTGAAAAACTTCGTCGCAGTCAGAAAATTCCACCCCATAGAGCTTCACGGGACCGCGACGGGACCCTCACATATGGGCATATTCGTCAAGTGTAGGGTTTCTTCCCTGGCCCGGGGGTAGTGGGCCACAACCATATCCCTCACAAACCCCTCCATTCACTCCTATTATGCACATTTATTCTTGCCGTGCCAAACTCACAACCTCGTCTCCTTCAAAACATTCGTTCACTGACCAATCCACTTTTTTTCTTCGGGTTTTTCCCAGCCGTGTGATTCCGAACACCACTCACCACCTATACATCCGATTAACCAACCGACTGTCATTCATCCTTTTCCATATGACCAAAACCATCTAAACGTACTTTTATTATTATCTCATTTACCCCTTTCTTTCACACCACATAACTCTCTAAATATTGTTCATTCCTCATTTTATCAACTTTTTCACACCTACACCCACGCTTCCAAAGATCTGTATTGACACCGTTGTTTAGATACTTACCTCTTATTAAGACCAAAGTCTCACTACTATACAATTACACAGGTAACAACATACCCTCATGTTAAAGGAACCCTTAGCGCACTCAAGACTTAGTCTCTTTACGTCCACCAAGGATTTAATTGCACCAGCAACCTTCCTGCCATTCACAACTTTCCTACTACACTCGGCATCATCCGTTCCCTTTCATCCAACATATATCCGAAATATTTAAACTCAAGACACTTGTTTTCAGCTGCTCCCATCTAACAATATTTCACACCGAAGACTGTTCCTCACTTACAACCATAACCATACTCTTATCTTACGTTTACTTTCAACCCCCTCCTTTTTACACACCCTGCCAAATCTCTCTCCAATCCTTCTCAAACTTCTCTTCAGATTCACCACACAAAAACCAAATCATCCAACATATAAACTAGGTAGAGGTACCCTCCACCCTCTCCATTTAATAACTCCATCATTCTAATACCATTCCTCGCCACCCCATCTCTAATTCTTTCATAACCCCATCGCATTATACAAATTTGAAATTAAACCAAGGGAACAAACACATCCTGCCTCATCTTCCCTTTAATATTAAACCAATCCTCTCCTCTCCGCTCCTCTCCTCTTCTTACACACGCTTCACTATCTCAACATACTTTTTTGAATTCCATTTCAGAAAAACCTATTACCAACACCCCGTACATTACTAACACTGCCATAGGGCTTCCCTATTAATCCTATCAAACGCCTGTTGCAAATCAATAAAACCAAAAATATAATTATTCTTCTTTCTTCCTCAATTTTCCTCAGTCATTTGTTTCGAGTGCTAAAGGATTTGATCAAACACACCCTCTACCAGCCTTAAAACGAACCTTGTTCTTACCAATTAGTCCTTGCAGTCACTCGACGCACTCTTCGACCAAATTACCCATCATATATCTTCCCTACAACCCTCAAATATAAACTAATTCCCTATAATTCCTACAGTTTCCCTTATGCTCACTTACACTTAATATAAGGGTACTATTACTGCCCTCCTTCAATCCCTCGGAACTTTACCCTCATAAACGCTTTATTACACTACTTCCAAATCCAATCAATCCACATCTGGGCGCCTCGGTTCTTGATCATTTCACCAGTAATTTCATCTTATACCTGCAGATTTTACCATTCTTCAACTTTCTCACTCTACCCATTACCTCCTCCTTGCTAATGACCTCATCCCCAAAATACCTATTCCTTCTTATACTGTATAACCCACACACACTTATATATATATATATATATATATATATATATATATATATATATATATATACATATAAATATATATATATATATATATATATATATATAATATATATATAATATAATATATATATATTGTTATGCCATTAGGAATTGTACTGATGTATTTAATTATGTATTGAACTTACCTGAAAATACAAGTTATCTTACTGTCGAAGTAAAAATTTGGGAGGTTTACACAGCGCGGTTTCCAACGTTTTCTTCCACTGTTCTTTCATAGCAGTCTGGAAGTCATTTTCCTGAAGGGTGTTTAATTCACGAGTTACACTATTTTTTATGTTTTCCATCGTCCCAAAATGATGACCCTTCAACTTCATCTTAAACTTAGGGAAGAGATAGAAATCGCACGGAGCTAGATCTGGCCTGTATGGAGGATGTGGAAGTACTCGAATGTTTTTCTATGCCAGAAATTCTATAATTGAGAGCGCAGTGTGAGATGATGGCGCGTCATCGTGGTGCAGCACCCAATCGTCTGCAATATCTGTTCTGATTCGCTGAATTCGTTTTCGAAGTCGTTCCAAGATATCTTTGTAAAAGACGTGATTAACTGTCTGTCTTGAAGGTACAAATTTCATGTGCACAATACCACGGCTGTCGAAAAAAAACAATAATCATTGTTTTCACTTTGGACTTGCTCAATGCTCATACGTGCTTTATTTGAACGAGGAGAATTTTTTGTGTGCCATTCCACAATTTGCCGTTTGGTTTCAAGATCATACACAAAACCCATGATTCATCACCAAATAACTTTATCCAAAAAATTGTCCTCCATTTTGAGTCTTTCAAGTATATCTTGACAAATTTTGACCCTGTTCGCTTTTTACTCCACAGACAAATCTTTCGGCACTAGTTTTGCACAAATTATTCGTATGCGCAAATGGTTCGTTAAAATTCTATTAACTGCATTTTTATCCTAACCAGTTTCTTCTGCAATCACTCTGACATTGAACCGACGGTATCTCTCCATCACAGCTCTAACAACTTCCACATTTTCATCGTTTGTTGACGAGATTGGTCTTCCATAACGAGGGTCGTCTCCAGTATTTTCTCGGTCCTAGGATCAAGAGTTTCAAGGCCAAAGGAAAGAAAATGCTGGGAATAAAATTGGGAAATGTGATTCATTCATTAACTTAATTCAATCCAATGTTACAAATTAATTTTATACCTTATTGCATACTATTACTATATAAATTTATAAAATAATGGAACTTCAAAATATATTCTAGTTATTTAACAACCAAAGTGGAAAGAATTTTTCTCTTTTATTAACTGAAAAGTATAATTAGTAATTTTAATAATGGAATCTAGTTATTATCTTCTAGTCCAGTGGTTCTCAAACTGTGTGACGCGTCACCTTTGGGTGACGCAGCTTCCCCTCAGGGGTGACGCGAAAGATTTGAACATTTTCATAATTTTATTTCAGTTTTCATTTAAAAATTTTAATCGATTTTTAATTTTCCAACTTTAAGTCATGATTTTAGTTATGTTATCCTTATTTTATTTTTTATCAGAAAACCGTTTTATAGAAAACGGGTTTCTATAGAAAACGGTTATGTAAAATTAAAAAATTGGCAAACGAATTCGAACGTATTTTTACGTTATCGACACTTTCTGATTCTACATAAAACTTTTTCGGGTTCACGTGGTTTTAGTAGTAAAATAGATTGTGACGAGTGAATGTCGTCAATATATTTATTATTAAGTGAAGGAAAATTTTCATAATTTAAATAATATATATATATCTATATATATCTTTATGGTATATTATATAATATATTATAATATATATATATATATATAATATATATATATTATATATAATATATTATATATATATATATATATATATATATATATATATATATATATATATATATATATATATATATATATTTGTTTTAGGGAAGTGTCAAGTGAAAACAAATGTAATTATTTAATTTATTTAGTAACTAAAACACTAACTGCCGTTTTGAAATAATTGTTTATTTCTTGTCGCAATTTAAAAAAATGGATCATTTTTTAGTAAAAAGTAATAAGCGTTCTGAGAGTGAAAGTAAAGAAGATACATCGTCAACCAGTGGCACGAGCATGAAGAAGCATAAATATAGAAAATATGATGACAGTTATTTGGATTTTGGGTTTACGTCGACAGAATTCCGTGGTGAAGATAGGCCGCAGTGTGTACTTTGCATGAAAATTTTGGCACCAGACTGCATGGTACCAAGTAAGTTGAAACGCCATTTAGAAACCAATCATGCCACTATGGTTACTAAATCTCGGGACTATTTTACAAGAAAGTTAAGAGAATTAAATCAACAAAAGGGTAGTTTTACTAAGCATGCATCAGTTCCCAAGCAATGCTTTGCTAGCATCCTACAAAGTGGCACATGGAATTTCAAAATGTAGAAGCCTCATACTATCGCGGAAGAACTGATTCTACCAGCTGCTGTAGATATGTGTGAACATCTTAATGATCGGTGATGAGTCTGCTGGCAAGCTGCTTTCAAAAGTGGCTCTGTCCATGACACCATCCAGTCTCCGAAAGTTACAGCCATAGCGGAGGACCTCAATAAGCAATTAATTGATAATAAAAGAGAAGGAATTTAGGGCTGCAGCGTGGATGAAGCACAGATATAATAATGAAGGGCCCATTTGATTTGTGTATGTGTGGTTTACGGACTAATTTAACATTGTAGAAGAACTTGCTCTTTTGTAAATTATTATTACTAGGTGGCTAAGCTCAAGATTTGTGTCGAGATCACTATTCTTTTATAATGGAAAAATAACTTGGAGGGCAAACTGCGTTGGTATCTGCACTGATGGGCTGCTGGGCTTATGTTCGGAATGTTACGGATGATTGCAGGCACTTTTTTTTTTTTTTTTTTTTTTTTTTATTAAAAGTTCACACCTCACGGGCATACGCCCTATTCAAGACAAAGCTCCTGATGACTGTGGACCCATTGCGTTATCACAGGGAATCCTCGGCATCAAATTTCTGGAGTCCTACATTCGAACACTGGTCTTCGAATATGTTAGAGAAAATGTAGTTAATTTTATAAAAACTTGTCGTTTTGAAGGCAAGTTTTTTCAAAAAATTATGTGATGAGATGGGATCTGAGCATTCGTCTTTATTGTACTTCAGCACTTCGCGATGGCTCTCTCGTGGGGTAACGTATTTGTGATCGAACGTCGAACTAAGTATTGGAACTGCGATCAGGATATTTATTATTATTCCTTAAAGAGAGAACGACTCACAAATATGCCGTCAATTATTTATGTTAATCGAAGGATATTTTTCTGCCTAAAGCTGGCTACTTATGGATATTACAACGCGCTGGAATGCTCTGAATCTCCTCCCCTGCCAGGAAGCATACATGGACATTTTGAAAGGATTGACCGCAAACAATTTCCGGCCTTCATAAAAAAACTAACGCCTTATAGAAAATAAAAAAATGACCATGAAGATCGGACCGGCAGAGATGTTCCCAACTCATTGCTCAACACCTCTTCTTGAATCAAATGCGATCTCTGACTTTCAATCTCGTATACTGTAAATTCCATTTTTGAAGACACGACCTTACTCCGACAGCCCCCTCTATTGTCCTGCTGGCTCTGACCGCACAACTACTTGCCTCACACACAACACATTACATACTCACCGATAAACTTTCATGAATCAGGATCCATTTAATGTTGCTGCTCCATCTGATTTTACCATTGCGGAAAAAGAGAATCTAATTGAACTGTCTTGCGACAATTCGTTGAAAATAAAATTTAGTGTCATGGAATTAATAGAATTTTGGATGTCGGTAAAAAATGAATATCCACTTCTGAGCGGTAAAGCTCAAAAAATTATAATTCCATTTGCGACTTCTTATTTATGTGAGGCTGGATTTTCGGCTGTCGCTGTAATAAAAACTAAATATTGATAAAAAAAATCTATGTAAAAAACGAAATGAGGGTGGCTGTATCCAATCTCAATAACAGTTTTTCGAAAATGCTGTGGCGTCAACAAACAAGTTCATCCATCCCACTAATGACTAATTAAAGGTAAATTTAGATTTATTACACCTATTATATATATATACCTATATATATAAATATATTACTATACTATAATATATATATCTATATATCGATATATATATATGATATATATATCTATATATATATATTTAATATATATATATATATATATTCAGAGGGCAAATCCTAGTGAATGCTTTTGCATGCTGTAATCCTGTAAATCATGCAATATTACTGTAATTTAATGATTTAATTAATATAATAGACCCTATTTTATAAATATGTAAAACGTTCTTTTAGAATCTAACATGGGGTGACTTCGGCAAACTTGAATTAGTCATAGGGAAGCCGCGAATCGGGAAAAGTTTGAGACCACTGTTCTCGTCAATAAAAATTTAAAGATTACATTTCATTTGTACCTTTTGCATTAAATTTTTTAAGAATTATTTTTTCGTTCTCATTTATTTCAAATATTTAAATGGTATTATTATAGTATATATACTATATATATATATATATATATTATATATATACTTATAAATTGTAATAAATATATATATATATTATTATATCATATATACTTATACTTGATAGCTATATACACATATAGTTATATTATATATAAGCTAGTATTACTATATCATATATATTTGACGTATATATAACTTGTTGAATACACAACTCCTCTAGATATACACGCATGCGCCACTCCCCCTAGCCGCTCCACCACCTCACACACACTTACATACACACAGAACCATACTCCAATCACACCTACTCCAAGCTCCTCTCGTTATCATTCTGCATCACTATCCCCACTTACATATATCTTTGACAAGACAATAGCCTCTCAACTCTCCCTTTCGGCAATCATACCACTCAATCACATACCTCGCCTAAAAATTTGTTACATAAAAGCACTAAATCCCACCGACACCAGCCTGAGGTGCTTTTCTTCACTGCTCTGCTCTTCCTTACACTCTACTTCTTCACTCTTATCCTCTTCTCAATGCATCTATCTATCTGCTAAATCGGATGATGTCGCCTCAGCTACTCACTTATGTGGATGCGGCGGCTTTCTTAATTGCCGCCGCAACTCACCATCACTCACTCAACACAACCCACCTACACCTAACCACTAACCATACACACTCATCTACAAACCCAACACTCAGATGACCCTCTACCAACGATCACTCGCGCG
>JABUQX010098643.1:20000-25000 GCA_015478945.1 Trachelipus rathkii
GCCACTTGAGCGACAAAC
Organism: Trachelipus rathkii; assembly: GCA_015478945.1. NCBI lineage: Eukaryota > Metazoa > Arthropoda > Malacostraca > Isopoda > Trachelipodidae > Trachelipus > Trachelipus rathkii. The sequence goes on from JABUQX010098643.1 coordinate 20,019, forward strand.
TCTGTCCAAAAAGTCCTCGGACACTCCCATTAGGGAGTGTTAGAGACATCGTATCCCCCTCAAATTTGGTATACCCCTTTCTTATGACGTAACCTCGTCGTAGACAATGTTACGTGTCCGTGCACCCCCCGGAGGGGGGTGCCGGCCCCTAAAAATAGGAAATGTTCGAACGAATTTTTCTCTGTGTGTATATATCTAGCCAAATATTACGCGTATACATGAGTGTCTCACACACGCAAAGCGTGTGGGAGTAACCCTTGCTTATACACATTGGGTGGATCGGTATATTTAAGATATCATTGCATAGGTTATTTATTCATAGGGTGTATGAATATGTTATCATGTTATCGTTTTATCATTTTGTCGTGTTATCATCCTATTATGTTATCTTATTTTTTTGGTACATTAAAGCATAAATTTAAATAAAATTTTAATGCTGATACACAACTTTTTACGAAAATTTTTCCACTTTTCTGACATTTTTCAACAAAACAATTATTTTTGTAATTTTTGCACAATATGTGAGATTGTATTACTAAGTGAAGGTACATATATGACAAATCAATTAAGAAGATGATGAATGTTATGGTATGTTATCGTGTTTTCGTGTTATCATGCTGTTATCGTGCATTTTGGTAGAATGAAACAAATTTCAGTAAAATTTTAATACTGAAACACAAATTTTTACTAAAAAATTTCCACTTTACTAATATTTATCTACAAAAGCACATGTTTATTTAATGTTTATATAACGCCAGTTTGTAATATAAATGATAGTGAACATATGACATTAATCAACTGATCAATTAATCATTGGTGAAAGGAGGTGGTTGTAGTTTGTTTTACTGCTTTACTACTTTATTGCTTTCTTGCTATAGGTTCAATAAATTACGAATTTGTTATAAAAATATTAAAATTTGACAAAAACTTATTTTAAAAAACCTTTTAGAAGTTTAAAAATGAAGTGCATATTTTTGATAGTTTTTACATTTTTTTTTTTTTTAAAAATAATTTTTTGAACAACGTTAAAAATAAATGTATAAAAATTATGAAAGTAACAATCTGAAAAGAAAATATTAAATATGTACACATTTCAGTTTAAACGAAAATAAATTAAAATGCAGCATGAATGAAAACGGCACACAATGAATGTAGTCATATACATGATAAAACAAGATTTGGTTAAGAGTGCAAGTGTTTGTTTGCTATGTTCTTCGTGGGGACATGTGTACTGTTTATGATACAGAAATACTAGGGGTTTAGAAAAAAGATTTATTAAAGTTCTTGGTTAAAGAAACATTAATAATACAGATGTTAACGCTTACTGTTTAGAAAACAGTAAATAAAATCATCAAAGTTTCAGCTCAATTCAAAATTTATCCAGATATTAAAGTTCACTTTCACAAAACAAAACGAGATAAAAATAAAATATAAGATATGTGAAATAAATGTTGCATAATAATAATAATAATAATAATAATAATAATAATAATAATAATAATAATAATAATAATAATAATAATAATAATAATAATAATAATAATAATAATAATAATAATAATAATAATAATAATATTTTAAATTTCAAAGGCTTTTCTCAGAAAATAAATGTAAACATCATTAACTTTATAACATGCAGTGATAATATATAGTGGTATTATATATTATAATAAAATATTTAATGATATACAATATCTGAAAGGGCCTATTGATTTCCATAAAGTATTGTGTCCTTTCAGCAACAAATTAATACACGTATCAAATAAATTTAAGTAATTGGGTTTAGTGATTGCACTTAGTATATATAACTATAATAATTGTAATACAATTATAGAACATAATAAATGCAGAATAGCAATTAAAATATTGGCTACATTATTAATTACTGTATGTTAATTAAAACATTAATAATATAATAGTAATAATAATAAATAATAAAATAATAATAATAATAATAATAATAATAATAATAATAATAATAATAATAATAATAATAATAATAATAATAATAATAATAATAATAATAATATTAATAATAATAATAATAAGAATAATAATAATAATAATAATAATAATAATAATAATAATAATAATAATAATAATAATAATAATAATAATAATAATAATAATAATAAGAATAATAATAATAATAATAATAATAATAATAATAATAATAATAATAATAATAATAATAATAATAATAATAATAATAATAATAATAATAATAAAAATAATAATAATAATAATAATAATAATAATAATAATAATAATAATAATAATAATAATAATAATAATAATAATAATATGAAATATGTAGAGGAATATTAAGAATTCCACCGCTATCACCACTACTACCTTGTGAATTATTAAAAAACAGCTGTCGTTGAGGTGAAGTTTACATAAAAACACTCACACACACAAATACACATATATATATATATATATATATATATATATATATATATATATATATATATATATATATATATATATATATATATATATATATATAGTATACAGTGGCGTATTTAGGGGGGGGCCAGGGGGGCCATGGCCCCTCCCGAAATTTATTAGACACTAAAAAAATTTAAGCATCATATCCGTTAATAATATAAAAAGAAGAGGTTAAATTAATTTTATATAATTCGTCGCAGTCAGGAACAATTCTCGTAAGTCCTTTAGTTAAAACTAAACTTGAAGCCATCAAAGAAAATGCAACATATACCTAACATTCCTTCTTCCAACCCACAGACTTAATATCGCACATTCATTTTTATAAGATTTTTGGATGATTTAATATCAGTATTAGGAGAGAGGTTTTAAATCACAAAGAAATTATATCTTCCTTGCAATTTGTCATACCGAGCAGGTGTAATGTACCATATGAGAAGATAAAATATTGTATACCATTTCACAAGGAAGATCTCGAAAGCACAATTGAAGATTTAGTAAAAGCAGAATGGGATTTATGGAAGTTGAAATGGCATCACAGCACAGATCGTCCAAAAACAGCAATATATACGGACTAGTTTCTTGTTCGCAGTCACAATTTCCAAATATTTACAACTTGTTGCAAATACTGGCAATTTTACCCATGTCTACTGCTACAGTAGAAAGAAGCTTTTCAACATTAAGATTTCTGAAAACCTACTTGAGAAATACTACTGGAAATAAAAGACACTGGATTTGCCCTCCTCTACATACATTGAAATATTGAAATGAAAACTGAAGATATTATCTCGGACTTTGCTCATACTCATGCCCGGCGATTAAATTTAGCAATTTAGGTAAGGTGATTTTAGTAATTTATAAAAATTATTCCCATTTTTTCTTAGAAATTTAATATTTTGTCCATCCACTTTATATATATATATATATATATATATATATATATATATATATATATATATATATATATATATATATATATATATATATATATATATATATATATATATATATATATATAAGAAACGATTTTTGTCTGGCCCCCCCCGAAAAAAATTTCTGGATACGCCACTGATAGTATATATATATATATATAATTTCATCATATGATATTATATTTATTATTTCTTATTATTTATTCACATATTTATTTAATTATTTATATTATTTTTATTTTTTGGTAGTTCTACAGTTCGATGATTCCATTGTGAGCTTACAGCTCGTCGTAGAGGGCTAATATTTTTAAAATCGGATTTTACCTACTCAAAAACAAATAGATCGACACCTCACTTGCTAGCCTCTAATGAATGAGGTTCAGGCTTTAGCTCCGATTCCTATCTTGACTCTGAATCCGAATACGAATCCGAATCCATTTATTATATGAAGGTAAGCCTTATCATATCTATGACCTCAAAAATGTAATTAAAATAATTTCACATTTTACAGAGGGTTACACTAATGATGTAAATGAGCGGTTTATAAGACTTTAATATTTAGTCCCTTGATATGGTTTTTCATAATACATTTATACAGATGCGACCGACGCACAAAAAATGGGCAAGCAAGTAGGATGATGGCTTAATGAAATTTTTGAATCGCCACAGAACACCCTAACAATTAGAAGCTTGTTTAGAAAAAAAATTTAACATCATTTTATGAAAGGCGACGACAAAAAGAAATATAAAAACAATATCATATAAATATATACATGTTGCTTGTTTTCAAAGAAGGTATTGTAGTTGTTTAGAGGGATGAAAGATGTAGAAACGGGAGTTTTTGAGGCATTAATATGAACTTTGTTTTCTTTGCTCCATTTAAAAATACGAGAAAGATCAGATGAAAATTATTTCAACTTTACCATTATAACCTGAGTTAATCACGGTTTGGTGCGACGTCTTTCAGAACGCAATCTTCGGCATACTAATTGGTCGGTGATGAAGTGAGGACAATGAGATGTCATTAATGAAGAGTAGAAAAAGTGTTGGAGAAAGTATAGCACCTCGAGGAACACAGTCATTATTAGTTTTAAAGGATATACGCTGGGGCTTTGAAAACGGAAATTATATATATATATATATATATATATATATATATAATAATAATATATATATATATATATATATATATATATATATATATATATATATAAACACATACATATATATTTACACATATATATATATAAACACATACATATTTATGGACACGTAAATATAATATATATATATATATATATATATAATAATAATATAACTATATATATATATATATATATATATATATATATATATATATTAATAATAATAATAATATGTATATATAATAACAGCTGCTTTAATTTAATAATAATAATATAATAAGAATAATATATATATATAATAACAATAATAATATATATATAATATATATATATGTTAATCCTAAAGAAAACTAATAGCCTAAAGAATAAAACTAATAACCTCCAAAAATTATTAATAACAACTTAAAAAAAATCACAAGATTCAGAAGTCAGTTAAAGACCTTCTTATTTAAGT
>JABUQX010098643.1:30000-55592 GCA_015478945.1 Trachelipus rathkii
TCGCAGGCAAAATAGATAACTCAACTAAGAACTACAATTGGCAACAGTATAGCCAAACACCTAACCACAGGACCAACACTGCAAAAATATTCCCAACAATAAATATATCCACACTTAGAAAACCCAACCACAACCAACCAACAAGTCATCAGAAAATCCCAGCCCATAAAACTAATGCAATATTCTTATATCACACAATTTCAAAATTAATAACAAATCCACAAACCACACAAACAGACAAATAATTAAACGTCTTATAAGGTTGAAAACCAACCAAGAAGACTCTCCATTTACTCTCTTTGAAGTTTTCAACATTGTAAAAAATCTTAAAAATTCAGATGCCGTATAATCTGACCATATATCCAATAATAACCTCAAACACCAAAGAACCAATGCTCTGTTACAGCCTTAACACAAATATTTAACGATGCATGGCAAATCAACACTCTACCACCTTTATTGAATAATGCACATATAATAGCAATATTAAAACCATACAAAGCACCTAATAATCCAACTTCCTACTGACCTCTATCTTTATTTTCCACAATTTTCAAAGTATTTGAAAAATGAATTCCTAGAATTTCACCCTCATCCCCTATCAGACTCACAACATGGTTTTCGACAAAACAACTCAACCACCACATTTCTAACTGATCTATCCCAACACATTCTCTTGAATTCCAACCAAACTAATCCTCTCCGCTTACTCTCCTTGTTGCAATAAACATTAACAAGGCGTTTGAAACAGTTCACTATCACCTTTAAATAGACAGTTTTAAGCAGAAACATAACCATCAAAGTAAAAAAAATAATAGCAAATTTCCTATCAGATCACACAGCTAGAGTCATCCAGGGACACCAATTCGCACTTCATGCAAATTATTATGGAGACCCCCATGATGGAACCAGTCTTTCACTTACACTCTTTAACCAATTTATACACGACCTCCAATCCTACTTCCCTTTTCCTAATAATTGCAGTTATGCTGATGATCAAACACAATCACAGCTCAGAATGCTTCTATAAAAATAGCATGCAGAGAATTGCAACAATACATAAACCAACTGGAATAATGGTTAACAAACGAATAGAATGACTGGATTACCTCAAAAATTCACTGTTACCTAATCACACCAGGCAGAAGAGAATCTAAAACCCACACAACAATATTTCTATCAAGCAACAGACTCCGTCTCAGCAAACAACCCACTTTCCTAGGTTTGACCATTGACACTCACATGACATTCGCCTCTTGCATCGACAATATCACCTCAAGAGCCACACGTAAATTAAATACACTGAAAACACTAACTGAAACAAATTATAGCGTAAATAAAGAAGCTCTCAATAGTATACAGACAATATATCCAACCCCTCCTAAATTATGAATCACCTGCTTGGGTTTCCACAATATCTCAATCCAATATAAAGAAATTAATAACTTTGCAAAAAAAATCTCTTAGGATAATAAGAAACTGTCTTCTCTAAACACCCATCTATCATCTATTAACCAATCTATTAAAAAATCGCTTTAAAAGTGAATCATGATATGATAGACTGTCAATTTTACTGTAAATAACTCTCAATTGATCACCCTGCATCAAACAAGATGGAAGGAAAAATTCGGACCACCATTACACTATTCTATATATATGCAAAACGCTCAACCCCACCCATAGATACTCCTATTAAAATACACATTATAATAAAAAATCGTCCACCCGATAAAAACCCTACGGGAAAAAAAACTTTGCACTGTAAAACTGGAGTAATCTATCTCGTCTCCGAGCTGGGCACCTTTCCTCACTTCAATAATATAAAGCTCAAATCAGTAAAACACATTCCCCTCACTGCCAAAAATGCTTTCCCCAGAACAATGACGTCACAGAACATCTAAATGGCTGCCGTGCATTTACGAACATCAGATACAACTTCACAACTTTATTTTAGCAGATGTCTGGTCCCTCAAAGCTGTTGTGACACAATATCTCGAGAAAGCCCGATTCTTGTCGGAGGGGACAAGGGGGCGACAAAGTAAGGAAGGCATATATATATTATATATATATATATATATTTATATATTATATTATAAAATATATATCTGTATATATATATTATATATATATATATATATATATATATATATATATGCTTGCACTACAAATAAAACGTGTCAGATCGGTGTGAAGATTGAAAATTATCTCGGAATTTATAAACAAAACGCTCTCTCTCCTCTCTCTCTCTCTCTGCTACTCTCTCTTCTCTCTCTTCTCTCTTCTTCTTCTCTCTCTCTTTTCTCTCTCTCTTCTTCTCTCTCTTCTCTTCTCTCGTCTCTCTCTCTCTCTCTCGTCTCTCTCTTCTCTTCTCTCTCTCTCTCTCTCTCTCTTCTCTGTATACAAAATATAACTAATGAATTCTTCTTTCGCATCTCACTAAGGCGTTTTTGATTTGGCAAGAATTCTTCCAAACGGAAGAAGTTCTTCACTTTCTCATTTGATTTGTCAAATATTCTTTCAAACGGAAGTAAATTTTCTAGCGAAATCAGGAATTTTTCTTCCATCCACAAGGTTGCTAATTTTCAGTCTTCACGTTCTTTACTTTTCTTGACTTGAGTTTGTGACGTCACAGAAATCGTAAAAAATGTTTTTTAAAATGTTTTCAAGTTTTCGAACGACTATTTTAATTTTTAATATATTTAATTTGTTATTTTCCAAAGAACTGGTGCAAATTATTATTAAAAAAACTACAAACTTGAAGAAATTTTATTTCTCTGTATAAATTATCATTGTTGGTGATGTCACTCGAAGTGATGCATGTTTCAAACATATATATATATATATCTATATATATATAATATAATTATATATATATATATTATAGTATATAATATATATATGATACTATATATATATATATATATATATAATTATATATATATATATAAGTAAATACTATAACACTAAAAAAATCCTAATTAATAGCCTTTTTAGCTTAGGTCTGTGCTGTAAAATGTAAACAATCTCAAAACTGAAGACATGTTCATTTATGATTTTTTCATCGAAATGAAGCTCAGAACGTCCTTCGATTTTGGAAGAAAAATTGCCAAATCTAAAACGCTTAAGCTTTGATTTCTAAACATCTCACCTTTTCTTTTTTATTTGCCTTCTTTTCTGATTTTTATTTTTGTTATATATATATATAGTATATGTATAGTATATATATTATTTATATATATATATATATATATATATATATATATATATATATATATATATATAAGATATATATTTATTTGTTTTAATATATATATATATATTATATATATATATATGCGGAATAGGAATTTTTATTTATAATAGATTTTGGTTGAAATTTTTCATTAGATTTAATTAAATTTAAGCATAAATTTCCTAAATTGTAATTTATTTGCACGAAAGTAAATGCAAAAATGTAGCGATATTTTTAACTATTCAACTTTCATTTGTATAAATTGTTTGTGTCTCCAAACCGCTTTTTCTATATTTATATTAAAAGAAAAAGGAAGAAAACACGTTCACAACAATTGTGAAATCCTTGAAATATTATATTATATATATATATATATATATTATTATATATACTATATATATATATATATATATATATATTATATATATATTAATATATCTATATAATATATATATTATATATAATTATATATATATATATATATATATACACTACCAGATTTCGGGAGAACCAAATTTGAAGGCCAAATCAAAGACCAATATACGCCAATGCATTGCGTTTGAAAGTATGAAAATTTAAGGTATTTTGGAAAATAAACAATGGGAGTGTATTCCTTACTTTAAAATTGCAGGGAATAAAAGATTGAGCATAGCAGCTAGGTTTCATCTTAACATAAACATTACGACGATACCCTTAATTATTCAGGTTCTCAAAATATCAATCTTGATTGCGTGGTAGTAAGCGAGATTTTTTTAATGAACACAATAAAAAAGTGCATTCACTACCAGGATATAATGGATATCATATTGCTAGACCTTCAAATAAACGAGGAGGGAGAACCTCTCTTTTCATAAAAAAGAATATCTGCGAAAATCCTAAAATAGAATCTTTACAAATCAACGACCCTATAGAAGTACTGGCGGTTCGCGTTAAGAATAATTCTTCAAATATGGTAGCAATGGGATTATATCGACCTCCAAATGCGTCGAGAATGGAATTTATTAACTCTCTAAATTTTATTGCAAACATACTTGCGTAACACAAAGGTAACAATTGCCGGTGACTTCAACATTGATCTAGGTAATAATAACTCCTCCTCTGAGAGTAACGCGCTATGAAATATAATAATGTCAAACTACCTGTTTAATTACATAACGGTACCAACCAGCCCTACGAATATTAAAGAAAGAAACCTGACCTTAATTGCTCACGTGTGGAGTAATTTAGATGGCGATATCAGATCGTTTGTAATTAAAACAGATATGTCAGATCATTATCCTTGTCTTGTAAAATTTCGTATCAATAAAGCTCAAACGCTTACCACCATAAAATACAGGCATGATGACGAAAATTGCTGGAGTATTTTTTAGAAATAAGATAAGTGAGGTGGATTTTCATTTATACAAAATGAGCAGATTGACATACATTCAAAATTTAACCGCCTTTTAGACTTTAAAAACGTACTATAATGATTCCTTCCCCTTAAAAACCAAAATATTAGGAATAAAAAGGATTAAAAATCCTTGAAAAACACCTGAAATAATAAACTCTATAATCAAAAGCATAAACTCTATAGAAATTATAAAGAAGGCATTATACCTTTTCAATTATATAATAATTATGATAAACAATTAAAAATTGTTCTGACGAAAACAAAAGAAATATTATACTAAAAAACTAAATGGCGAATGTAAAGATTCAAAAACTACGTGGGGCTGAATTAACAATATAGTCAACAAAAGTAAATCTAAAACAAGCAAAATAATTGAAATAAAAATAAACGGAGAAATATTAAAAGGGGTTAAAAAAAATTATCGATGAATTTAATAAATACTTTGTAAATATTGGTAAACAAACTGTGGTAGACATGCCTTCCAGTCAAACAGCATCTGAGACCTTCTTGAGAGACTGCGGTTCACGCTTTCCCTTTGAAAATATTGCAGATTCAGAAGTTAAAATTGTAATTACAGACCTAAAAAATAAGAAATGTTATATTCTTACCATCTCCAACAACATTTACAAGACAATTGCCAACATAATTGCCTCCCCTCTTATAGATCACTTTAACATCTCCCTTCACTCGGAAATTTTTACAGAAAGTTTAAAAGTCTCCTCTAACACGCCTGCTCATCAAAAGGGTGATAAAAATGATCATAAAAAATATAGACCGGTCTCAATTTCACATACAATTAGCAAATTATTTGAAAAATTATTACTAAATCGAATAACTAAATATCTTAATTCGAATAATATTCTTAACGACTTTTAATTTGACATTAAGAAGAACTGGTCAACAACAGAAGCCCTTGTTCATTTGACTGAAAAAATATAAAAAAATATTTTGGATAAAAATTCATGTGCGATTATTTTATTGGATCTTATCAAAGCTTTTGATACAATAGATCATGAAGTTCTCCTAAGCAAAATGAATAAGATAGGAAATCAGGGAAATACACTACAATGATATAGAACATATCTAGGAGAGAGATCACAGTATGTTAATTTAGGTGAAATATGTTCGGAAACAATTCAATTAACTTGTCGGGTTCCACAGGGATCTATATTTGACCCTTTATTATTTACCTTATATACCGTTGACATGTTTAATTCGCATGACTCTTTCACGGTTTCATTTGCTGATGACATATCAATATTAATGTGATAAAAATCTCATCAAACTATCACAGAAAATAGCAGACACATTAAATAAGATATCATCCTGGATATATTCTAACAAACTTTCATCAAATTTACAAAAAAAAACATTGTACATTCTTATTAGCAACAAAACTATAGCAGATAATTTCAACATAAATATATAAGAGGTTGACTTGCAGAGAGCCAGGAATGCTATAATATTTAAAGACCATGACAAACAGTTAATGAGTAAACTAACGAAATACACGTATATACTAGATAAATTAGCAAAATACATTCCTTTACTTATCTGATAAAGATATATTATGCCCAAGTACACCCATTTTTATTATATTGACTCCCAGTTTACTGCATATCTAACATATCAGTTATTCAATCGCTTTTTTACTATGCAAAAACGTTTTATACGATTTTTAAGCGCTATTATAAACTTTTATTGACCAGATTACACCTTTACTTAAAAAACATGAAATATTGCATCTTGAAGACCTATTAAATAAAGCTATATCTTCTAAAAAAGCAAACATAACATAAGAGTTACATAACAAAGAGTGTAACTACCTATTACCTAACTTTCATAATAATCAGATACGAAATAGCTCGCATGTAAATCCTCATTATTATGGATTAGTAAAAGCTAGATAACAAAGAGTGTAACTACCTATTACCTAACTTTCATAATAATCAGATACGAAATAGCTCGCATGTAAATCCTCATTATTATGGATTAGTAAAAGCTAGATAAGCAGCTGGCTATAAATGAGCTAAATTACATAACGATTTACCTCAAGAATTAGAAAATGAAAGATCCTTAAATGCATTTACACTTCAACAAAAAAAAATCTATATTACTATTATTATTATTATTATTATTATTATTATTATTATTATTATTATTATTATTATTATTATTATTATTATTATTATTATTATTATTATTATTATTATTATTATTATTATTATTATTATTATTATTATTATTATTATTATTATTATTAATTGATTATTATTATTATATTATTATTATTATTATTATTATTATTATTATTATTATTATTATTATTATTGTTATTTTATTATAATTATTATTATTATTATTATTATTATTATTATTATTATTATTATTATTATTATTATTATTATTATTATTAGTAGTAGTAGTAGTAGTAGTAGTAGTAGTAGTTTGGCAACACTTTGAGCTCCTACAGCTTTTCTCAAAAAGTATAAGAGAATATTTGCTTAAACTTCGAATATACATGTATATATGGATAAGCTCGATCCGTTGTAATTTTCACAGTCTGGTAGGATGCTAATATAGAAGGTGGTCACCCCCGAGGTGCACGCCGATATGAAGCGCTTACGCCATGTGGCGGATCTGAATGGATGAGTTAGCCTAACGAGAGTTGGGATCGAGCGTGGATCGACGTAATCTCGGCGGCAGTCGAGATTACGTTTTCAGCGCGCGATGAAGCGCGCGCGCACAAACACACACATTTCACCACATTTATTATTATTATTAGGTTTGAAGAAGTGGAAACACTTCTGAGTTGTTTTAAAACCCCTTCTACATATCCTTTGTCACCTTCTGCGTCTCTTTCTGCGTCAGCGTCTTGCATAGCGTTCGAATCCGATTCAGTCTCCTTTTGAGACCTTTTTTGTGTCTGTCTGTGGTTTACCCTCTAGTGACAGTAGCGGCAGCAGCAGCAGCAGCAGCTCCGCCTTCGTTCCGGTTCCGGCAGCGATTCCGGCTCCGGCTCGGTTTCGGTCCGCATCACCGCATCGACGCAGGGTCCGGTAGATAATATGTGCGCGCGTGCGCATACAACATACCTATTATTTAATATTAGTATTTTATTATTATTAGCTCGAAGATTCGATTTCCGAAGAAAATCGAATCTGAGTCTACAGGGATCGTTTTTTATGCACTCCGACTCTGTATTCCGCCGCGGTTGCTTCTTCGATCCGGTTCTGAATCCGATATAATATATGTACATGGGTTACGGGTATCGTCTCGGGTTAAAAATTTGGTGTGGGGGGGGGGGGGGGGGGGGTGTTAGATGGTGAGGTAACCTCGTCGTAGATCGAGGTTACGTCGCCCGTGGTCCCCAGAAGGGACCCATCCCCAACCTTTAAAAATCGAAGTGTTCGTAATTGGCTAAAATTTGGTGAGAGGATTCGAGTGTAGTTTCTAGAAATCCTTGAAAATATGTGAATCTGATGAGTTTTGGCTCCGGCCACGGTGGCTGGAGCCACTGCGGTGCGAGTTAATAAACAGTCTATAACAACAATCTTGGTGTGTTTATAAGGGGTTATCGAGGTCATAGAGTTCGAATATTAGGGTTATAAGTCCGTATAGGGTGCTTAGGACCCCCCCCATTAAGGGGGGTCCGCGCTGAAAAAAAGAGCCCAGAGTGCAAAAAGAAAAAGAGAAGAAGAAAGGAAGAAGAAGAATGAAGGAAGAATAAAGAGGGAAGGGTGGAAGAAGAATTGAGGAAGGAGGAGTAGAAGGGGACAGCTGCACCGGTGCTGGTCCCGGTGCGGTGCCGAGTTATTAAATATTTGTGTAAGGATACAATATTGGGTGTCCTTAATATATGTTATCGGTTCTGTAGAATTTCGAAAATAATGGTTTCAGAACCATCAAAGAAAAAAATAAAATAAAAAATAATAAATAATATAATAATAAAATTTTCTTACACTTTTTATGTTTATACTTACAAATTTTACGTTTTTTTTACATACCCTAAAGCAGTAAATCACTAAATCAACCAACATACCAACCACGCATCCATCTCCGCTCCTGACCATTCTGTGGGATCTATTTGCGGCTATTGATTAAGGTCGAAATTTTTTTACTAAAATTGGTAACGTTTTTACATACCCTATAACAGTATAAATCACTAAATCAAACCCCATCCAACACCATCCGGCCACCGTCCTGACCAGGTGTGGATCTATTTGATGCTAATTGATTTCAAGTCACATTTTGAAGTATCATTTTGATAACATAACATAAATTCAAGTTCTTTAATACAAAGATCAATTCAATTATGTCACGTTATACAAATTTTCACATAATAAAGCAACATACTATCATCTAAACTAAGAAATCATGCCCCAAAAGACAAACATAACAACAGCTTAAGGCGGAATAACAGTCAACATTAACAAAGTTCCACACTAACACCAGTAAAGTAACTACATGGAATGCAAAACGTAACCTAATCTTATTTTTTCAAGCATACTCTAACATATTTTCGTTAATCTTACACTAACACAGTAACATTTAACTAAATTTCTCACAACATTGGTTAATTATGCCTACAGACCAGCGAAAAGTTGCTAACGTAACAAAGTTCCATTTATAAAGCTAACATAGCATAACTGAACTAAGAAAAATAATGCCCAAAGACAAACGATAACACATCTTTAAGCACGAATAAACTGTTTACATTAACAAAGTTCACATACTTAACACCACCGTAAACGCAACTAACATGGTTATACAAAACGTAACCTAAATCTTAACTTTTTCACATAACTCTTAACATATTTAACGTTAATCTTACCTAACACAGTAACATTTAACTAAAATTTTTTCACAACATTCATTGGTTAATAATCATACAGAGCAGCGAAAGTATGCTAACGTAACAAAGTTTCTACATTCAATAAAGCTAACATAGCGTACATGAACTAAGAAAATAATGCACAAAGACAAACCTTATCACAACTTACACACAAATAAACTGTTAACATTAACAAAGTTTTCCACACTCAAAACCAGTAAATGCAACTAAGCATGGTATGCAAAACGTACCTAATCTTACTTTTTCCCAGCATAACTCTAACATATAACGTTTTCTACACTGACACAGTAACATTTTACTAAAATTTCTAACAAGTTCTTTATTTACTGATCAACGAATATATCTTAACATACATTGTTTTCACATTATAAGCTAACATAGCATCATATGAACTAGAAATAAAATAATGTACAACGACAAACCTAACACATGGGTTATCAGCTAAATAAACTGTTTACATTACAAAGTTCCCACTTAATTCAGTAAGTTTTACTAACTTTAACATACAAAAGTAACCTGTTCATACTTTTTCCAAGCATATCTCTAGCATATTAAGTTAATCTTACATTGACACAGTAACATTTTATCAAAAATGTGTCATAACCTTAACTAACCATCATAATACCTAACGAGTAAATACGAATAAAGTAAAGTTTTTTTAGACTTCTCTTTTTAGACTCCGCTTCCTTCAGAAAATACCAACTCTAAACATGAAAATGATTTTTACGCTTTTAACTATTTTGCATAAAGTGAGCAATACTTATTATATTCTTGACCCTCAGGCGGAATACTAAGCATGTGCAGTCGCCATTCGGTTTATCGATTAAATATAAATGACACTTCGTTTGGAATAACGAAACTCCTCGGTGAAGAATATCAAACACAAGCGTATAGAGATGCAGGGAGATGTCACCGTATCAACACAGCGAAAAACTATCCTACTGAAGAAAATAGTGTATAATCAATCCTTAAATGTAATGAGATTTTTTCTTTCAGCAATCAGAAGAAAGTAACAAGAATACGACGTACGAATGAACCATATCAGTTCAAAAGGGTATATATTCTCGTTCGACAACAACAACAACAACACCAACAACAACAACAATAACATAGTACAAAGATAAGTTCTTTGGAATACTAACAATGAATATATGCTACGTAACATTGTTTTCACATTAATTAAAGCTAACATAGCAATTAGCAGAGCTAAGAAAATAATGTACAACGACGAATCTAACTCAACTTAAAGCACCGAATAAACTGTTTAACATTAACAAAGTTCCACAACTTAACACATGTAAAGTACTGACATGCATACCAAAAGTAACCTATTCAATTACTTTTAACAAAACATTCTCCACATATTAACGTTAATTTTACATTGACAGTAATATTTTCGCAAGAATTTATCATAACTTGTTTAATTATCATACAGTGCAGTGAAAGTATGCTAACGTAACAAAGTTCCACATTATAAAGCTAACATAACATAACTGAACTAAGAATTAATGTACAATGACAAAACCAACCATAAACACGAATAAACAACTAAAATTAACAAACTTTCGCAACTTAAACAACAGTAAAGTAACTAACACTTCGTCAAACGTTAACCTATTCCACGACTTTTTCCATGCATATCTCCTGACATATCAATGTTAATTTACATTTAACATCGTAATATTTAACAAAAGTTTAGCATAAACCTGTCTAATCATCATAATGACAAAGAATATAATGCTGTACGTAACAAATGTTTTAGCACATCAACTTCGTAACAATTAACAAAAAATTTCATCATAACCTCGTCTAATATCATAATCCCCAGCGAATATGCGCAAACATAACAAAGTTTTAAACCAACATAACAAAAAATAACAAAATTTTATCCTAACAAACAAATAAGTTCTTTGGAGTAAAATAATCACAGTAAAGAACGTAATAATTTAACTGATTTTAAAGCCAGTAAATCAGTAAAATCAAAACACGCCTCCTGCAGTCCCCTACCGCGTCCCACCCACGCCTGTGGATTATTGGAGCTTATTGATTCAAGTCATATTTCATGTATCATTTTGGACAAAATCATAACATAAAAAATATGTTCGGTTTATATACTAACCTACCGATATATGCTTAATCAACAAGTTTTAGCATATAAAGCTAACAAAATCATAACCGCGACTAGGAATATAATGTACAGAATGCAAACCTAACATACCTCGCGTATGAATAATCAGCTAACAACCTGAAAAATCCCTACTGATCAAGGTAAACTAGCCTACCAGATCATACAAAACTCGATATGTTCCCTCTTTTCGAGCATATTACACAGGTAAAGCCGTATTATCTAAAACAAAATCCCTTAACAAGTGACCAATCTATCAAAGATGCGCCACCATCTGAACTACTGAATTGACACTTATCCTTCATCAAAGTGTAACTGCGTTTTGAGTATAACATCATTTGAAACTGTGAATAAACGTAGACATTAGCAAGTTAGGGCAACCCTAACATTATTCACAGAAAACTTTAACCTAGGTTCACGTTTCAACACATCATCGTCAGTTTTGAACAGTATATTCTTACAAAAAACTCTCATTTCTCTAACAAATCACTGTTATTTCCACATTGTCATACGTAATATTTATCATAACGTACTTAACTAGAATAAACAGTTTTCATTACAAGAGTATTAAAACAACACATTACCTCCGCGAGAGAAAAACCCAGGAGGATGCGCCCCTTGAAAGGGTGTGAATGCCTGCGGGGGGGATCACCGAAGGGGTGTAAGCGGGTTTAACCCTCCGAAGGAGGGGTTAAGGCCCTCAGCCCTTTCAGGCTGAGGCCCAAAGCTCGAAGGGGCTGGGCCTTACCTCCTTCGAGGGGTAAAGCCCGCTTTACACGCCCTTCCGGTGATCCCCCATCTGCAGATTCACACCCTTTCAAGGGACGCATCTCCTGGGTTTTCTCTCGGAAGGTAATGTGTTGTTTTAGATACTCTTGGTTATGAAAACTGGTTTATTCGTCAGTTAAGTACGTTATGTTAAAATATTACTATGACAATGTGGAAATAAAACTGATTTGTTAGAGAAATGAAGAGTTTTTTGTAAGATATTACTGTGTTAACTGACAATGATGTGTTAGAAATCGTGAACCTAGGTTAAGTTTTTTGTTGAATAATTGTTAGGTTTTGCCTAGACTTTTTTGCTAATGTCTATCGTTTTATTCACAGTCAAATGATGTTATACTCAAACGATGACACTTGGATGAAGATAGTGTCAATTCAAGTTCAGATTGTGGCATCTTTGATAGATTGGTCACTTTGTTAAAGGGAATTTTGTTAGATAATACGGCTTTTACCTGTTGCTGATAGCGGGAAAAAAGGGAACATATCGAGTATTGTATGATTGTTAGCTTAGTTTACTTGATCCAAGTAGGGGAATTTTTCAGGATGTTTAGCGATTATTCATACGCGGAGGTTTGTTTAGGTTTTGCATTGTACTTATATTCTAGTCGCGTTATGAATTTGTTAGCTTTATTGATGCTAAACTTTGTTGGTTAGGCATATATTCGTAGGTTAGTATATAAGAACATTATTTTTTATGTTATGTTTTGTCCAAAATGATACCTGAAATATGACTTGAACAATAGCTACATAGATCACAGGCGGGTGGGACGGGTAAGGGACTGCAGGGATGGGGTGGTTTGATTTCTGATTTACTGCTTTAAAATCAGTAAATTATTACGTTTTTAACTGTGATATTTTACTCAAAGACTTATTTTTATGTTTATGTTGGATAAAATTTTGTTATTTTGTTTATGTTTGGTTAAAACTTTGTATGTTTGCGATTATTTCGCTGGGGGAATTATGAATTTAGAACGAGGTTATGAATGAATTTTTGTTAAATGTTACGAAAGTTGATGTAAACATTTGTTACGTCAGCATTATATTCTTTGTCAGTAGGAATGATTAGACAGGTTTTTATGCGCTAAACTTTTTGTAAATTATCAGATGTTCGATGTAAAATTAACATTGATATGTCAGAGAAATGCTTGAAAAAAGTGTGAATAGTATAGTTTTTGGACGAAGTGTTATGTACTTTACTGTTGTTAAGTGGAAGTTTGTTAATTTTAGTGGTTTATTCGTGCATATGGTGTGTTGGGTTTGTCATTGTAATTATATTTCTTAGTTCAGGTTATGTATGTTAGCTTTATAATGTGGAAACTTTGTTACGTAGCATACTTTTCACTGGCTCTGTATGATAATAAACAAGTATGATAAATTCTGCTAATATTACTGTCATGTAAAATTACTTAATTGTGGAGATATTGTTTGGTAAAGTATGAAATAGCGTTACGTTTTGTATGAATGTCAGTTAGCTTATGTGTTAAGTGTGGAACTTTTGTTAATGTTAACAGTTGTATTCGTGCTTAAGTTGTGTTAGTTTTCGTCGTTGTACATTATTTTTCTTAGCCTCTGGGTAATGCTATGTTAGCTTATTAATGTGAAAACAATGTTACGTTAGCATATATTCATTGGTTAGTATCCAAAGAACCTATCTTTGTTTATTGTTGTTGTTGTTGTTGTTGTTGTTGTTGTTGATGTTGTCGAACGAGAATATATACCCTTTTGACTGCATATGGTTCATTCGTACGTCGTATTCTTGTTTACTTTTTCTTCTGATTGGGTGAAAGAAAAGAATCTCATTACATTTAAGGATGTTTATACACTATTTTCTTTAGGATAGGTTTTCGCTGTGTTGATACGATGACATCTTCACTGCATCTCTACGCTTGTTGTTGATATCTTACGAGGAGTTTTCGTTATTCCACGATGTGTCATTTTATATTTACATCGTAAACCGAAATGGCGACTGCTACATTGCTTGTATTCCTGCTAGAGAGGGGCAAATATAATAAGTATTGCATCACTTTATGGAAATAGTTAAAGCGTAAAATCATTTTTTCCATGTTTAGAGTTGGTTATTTTCTGAAAGGAGGCGGAGTCTAAAAGAGATAAGTCCTAAAAACGTTTACTTTATCGTATTTACTCGTTAGGTAATTATGATGGGTTAGGTATGGTTTATGACACATTTTTTGATAATAAATGTTACTGGGTCAATGTAAGATTAACGTAATATGTTAGATATTGCTTGGAAAAAGTATGAACAGGTTACCTTTTGTATGTAAAGTTAGTTATTTTACTGCTGATTAGTGTGGAACTTTGTTAATGTTAACAGTTTTTAGGGCGTAAGATGTGTTAGGTTTGTCGTTGTACATTTATTTTCTAGTTCATATGATCTATGTTAGCTTTATAATGTGAAGACATTGTTATAGTTTAGAGTATATTCGTTGATCAATATTTAACCCATGTTGTGAGAAATTTTAGTTGAATGTTACAGTGTCAGTGTTAAGAATAACAGTTAATATGTTAGAATTATGTTTTGAAAAAAGTAATTAGGTTTACGTTTTTTGCATACCATGTAGTTGCTTTACTGGTTGTTAAGTGTGGAATTTGTTAATGTTAACAGTTTATTTGTGTGTAAGTTGTGATAGGTTTGTTGTTGTACATTATTTTCTTAGTTCATGTTACGTTATGTTAGTTTTATTGATGTGGAAACTTTATTACGTTAGAGCTACTGTATGATATTAACCAATGTTTGTGAGAAATTTTTTGTTAAATGTTACTGCTGTTAGTGTAAGATTAAGTTAATATGTTAGAGTTATGCTTGAAAAAGTAAGATAAGGTTACGTTTTGCATACAATGTTAATTACTTTACTGTTGTTAATAATGGAACTTTGTTAATGTTTAACAGTTTATTCCTGCTTAAGATGTGCTAGGTTTGTCTTTGTGGCATTATTTTCTTAGTTCAGTTTGATGCTATGTTAGCTTTTATTAATGTGGAAACTTTGTTTACGTTAGCAACTTTCGCTGGGCTGTATGATAATTAATTAATGTTGTGACAAATTTTTGTTTCAGGTGACTGGTGTAAGTGTAAGATTAACGTTAATATGTTTAGAGTTATGCTTGAAAAGTAAGAATTAGGTTACGTTTTGCATACCATGTTCGTTGCTTTACTGGTGTTTAGTGGGAACTTTGTTAATGTTGACGGTTTATTCTTGCTTAAGCTGTGTTTGTTTGTCTTTGGCATTATTTTCTTTAGTTTAGATGATGCTATGTTAGCTTTATTAATGTGAAAACTTTGTACGTTAGAACATTTATTGATTGATCTTTGTATAAGAACTTGACTTGTTTAATGTTATGTTTATCCAAAATGAATACTCAAAATGTGACTTGAATGCAATAGATGCAATAGTCCACCTGGTCAGGAGGTGGCGGATGTGGTTGGATGGGTGGTTTGATTAGTGTTTTATGCTTTAGGGTTGTAAACGTTAAAATTTAGTAAAAATTTGACCTTAATCAATAGGTCAATAGATCACAGATGGTCAGGAGGGAGGATGGATGCCTGGTTGGATGGTGGTTTGATTAGTTGATTTTACTGCTTTAGGGTTGTAAAAAACGTAATTTCAAAGTTCTGAACATAAAATTTTTAAAGAAATTTTTCTTTTTTTATTTATTTGTTTCTTTTTCTTTAGTTTTTTCTTGATGGCCCTTGGGATTATCTCTGATTAGACAGACACCTTAACCAATATGAGGAACTACATTGTGTCATCACATCAAAGATATTAATAAACTCGGCCCGCACGGAAGCCCTGTTACCGTGCTCTCATCACACGTATACTTCCTTACTGGTTGTTTCCTCCTTCTATTCTTCTTCTTCCTCATTCCTCTTCTTCCTTCTTCTTCTTCTTTGGTTTTTTGCACTCATGCATTTTTTTTCAGTCGGACCCCCTTAATGGGGGCTCTAGACACCCTATACGGATTATAACCCTAATATTCGAACTCTATGCCTGCGATAACCCTTTTATAACACACGCAAGATTGTTGTTATATCGACTGTTTATTAACTCGCACCGCAGTGGCTCCAAGCCGGTGCCGGAGCCAACTCATCAGATTCACATATCAGTATTTCTAGAAACTCAACTCTGAATTCCTCTCACCAAATTTCAGCCAATTACGACCTTCGATTTTTAAAGTGGGGTGGGTCCCTTCGGGGGACCCACGGGACGTAACCTCGCCTACGACGAGGTTACCTCCCATCTAACACCCTACAAATTTTAACCAGATACGATAAACCTAAACCCATGTAGAATTATAATATATCGATTCAAGAACCGGATGCGAAGAAGCCAACCGCGGCGGAATACAGAGTCGGAGTGGGTAAAAAAACGATCCCTTAGAGGGATCGTTTTTCGACTCAGATTCGATTTCCTTGGGAAATCGTATCTTCGGTAATAATAATAATAATACTAATAATAATAATAATGTGTATGTGTATGCGCACGCGCGCACATATTATTTACCGGACCCTGCGTTGGTGCGGTGATGCGGACGCGGAGCCGGAGGCTGAGCCGGAACCGGAACCGGAATCGCGGCCAGAACCGGAGACAGAGACGATGCTGATGACCCGGAGTCGGAATCGCAGCCTGAACCGAAGGCTGAGACGATGCTGCTGATTCGAACGCTATGCAAGACGCTGAACTGCAGGAAGAAGAACCGTCGAAGGTGACAAAGATATGTAAGAAGGGGTTTTAAACAACTCAGAAGTTGTTTCCACTTCTCAACCTAATAATAAAATTAATAAAAATTGTTTTGGTTTTTTGTGTGTGTGTGTGTGCGCGCGCTCTCGCGCGCTGACGTAATCTCGTCTCCGCCGAGATTACGTCATCACGCTCGAACCTAACCAACTCAGAAGGCTTTCAAACTCATCCATTCAGATACGCCACAAGGGCGTAAGCGCTATATCGGCGTCCACCCTCACTCGGGGGTGACCACCTCTTATATACATCTACAGACTTGAAAATTACACGGATTCGAGCTTATCCATATATACATTATATTCCAAGTTTAAAGCAAATATCTCTTATACTTTTTGAGAAAAAGCTGTAGGAGCTCAAAGTGTTGCCAAACTATTATTATATTATTATTATTATTATTATTATTATTATTATTATTATTATTATTATTATTATTATTATTATTATTATTATTATTATTATTATTATTATTATTATTATTATTATTATCAAATTATTATTATTATTATTATTATTATTATTATTATTATTATTATTATTATTATTATTATTATTATTATTATTATTATTATTATTATTATTATTATTATTATTATTAAAAAATAGCTAAATTAATTAATAATAGTAAAATAGCATTGATTGCATAATAAAAGTTTATTGTAAAGTTACTTGAATCTCGTAAAGTGTAATCCAAAAAAGGTTTTAAAGTAGTTTATTTAAGTTATTACTTATTTTTATAGTGGTATTTTACTGTTTTACTGTTATTATATAATTATGTAATTTTTTAACAAATTTACATTATTGTTTTGGCTCTATTGAGCGTATATATATATATATATATATATATATATATATATATATATATATATTATATATATATTATATATATATATACTATATATATATATATAGTATATTTATTATATTATAATATATATATATATATATTATATATATATATATATATATATATATATAATATATAAAATATTATATATTATATATTTTTTTTGTATATTTTATCATATCATATATATATATATATATATATAGTATATATATATATATATATAATATTTTTTTTTATTATATATATATATATATATATTATATATATATATATATATATATATATATACCGGCGGAGTTGTGTTTAGGTGGTGGGGGTTAGGATGTTCCCCAAAAAGGGGTATTTTTGCGGTTTTACGGTTATATCTCGTAAAAGACTCACAATATCGAAACCATGCCGTACAACTTTTAATAGGACCATGTCATTCTGCATTGAATGAGATCATGCGCATATTTTTTGGACCACCCATTCCCATACTAGTGCTCTTCAAAGTTGAAATTTTTTTACATATTTATGAAAAACTTTCGTTTTAACTTATGGTTTTTGGTAATATCATCTAAACTAACCCATCTATCAATAAATTTGTCCTACAAAAGTTATTGAGGAATAAATTATGCTTTCGATGAGACCAAAAGTGAATTATTTGGACCACCAGTTTTCGTACAGCTCAACCTTAAAGGATAAGAAACACAATTCTTGAAATCAATTTATTATTATTATTATTATTATTATTATTATTATTATTATTATTATTATTATTATTATTATTATTATTATTATTATTATTATTATTATTATTATTATTATTATTATAATATATTTCATAAAAAGAAACATTGTAGTTAAAGGTATGAAGATGAAAAGGTGAAAAAACAGGTAGGTACACAAATTTCACAGACGTCGACGTTTGGCTGTCGGCTCCTCAAAGGCTGTAATTTCCGATTCGGAGTCCGTCGCCCCATCACTCGGCTCCTCAAAGTCTGTAAATTTTGTCGCCCCATATATGCATTCCATGTCTTCGTCAAGATCTGGTTCGTCAATTTCATCTGGTTGGAGGGAGTTAGTGCATGAGTTCCCCTTGCAGTTGACACAAATCAATGAGTATTTAATCCCAGCCTTCCGACACCCACAACCACCTGCACACAGCTTGTAGCATTTGCAGAAAATTGTGGATAGAAGAGACTGTGGAGCTGGATCCGTGGAAGTAGGAATGGGTTGAAGATCAAACTTTGAAGCCTGCCATTCCCAGAGGAGCGGATCCATCTGGTGTCCTAACCACATTTGTACTTGTAGGTAAGTTCTCAAGCAATGTTGGTGGGCTGCTACGGATGTTGGTGGTAGGGATGCCAGGTTGAATTTGGATTTCACGAGGGCTTTGGAAAACAGGTCGAATCGCAATTTATCTAAAATATCTCCTGCCCCACTTCCGTAGAGTGTTGTTTAAAATCGTAGGCCAGCTTCGGCAATAGCCTCAGCTTCATTGTCATGCTCGAAGAACAGTTTGATTTCTTCTAGAAGATTTATTTTCGACCAACAGCTTGACCACCTTCTTCTTGCCCTGGTTGAAGAGTGCTGAAGTTGTGTCACATCCACTTATGGCGTGGAGAAATATAAGTGAGAAAAAGAATTTGGGTGGTTAGGGCTCTGAGGGTGGTTCATACAAGACACCTCAAGCATCCTGGTCTCGTCGTAGGAACAGCAGAAACCAAGTCCACTTGCTATTTGTATTAGCTCCCTTGAGCTCCCCAACATGGAGAGATGAATGAAAAGATCTAGGTCTGGTGGAAGATATTACTGCATGAGCAATAGAAATTACCTTGGTTATGTCTTTCTTTCGTTGGTCTTGTTTGCCTCTCTGTATGATTGAATCAAGCAAAACCTGTAGGATTTGTGGAATGTCCTCCTCACAGTTTTCTAGAAAGCGTTGGGATCTGGGTAACTGTAAAGGCGATACACTTTTGAACGGATATCTTCCCTGATTATGTCAACCGCTGCTCTAACAACTCGGAGGAGTTCTTCCTCCTCATTTGCCTGTTTGAATTTAAACCATTGTTGGGACAAGATTTTGTAACCAGTATTGCGGAAGCAGAGTACTGTCTGTCGGTGTTGACCAACTGATATGATGATGTCACTCCCATAATGGTCTTGCAACCTTTTCTTCAGAGATTTCTCACCTACTTTTGGGCCAGGGAAATCTTTCAGGACATCTCTCTCAAAGAAAGCTGGCACTCATCTTCCGTGCCCTCAATATAGTTGCAAAGGTATTGTAGAGCAGTAGTGACGTCTTTATCCTGGGGTCTACCTTTCATGTTTGTTGAACGTACAGGAAATAAAAATTTTCTCATGCACTTCTGATGGTATCTTCCCTCATCGGCAATCAAATCATTCCCCAATCGGGATGTGACTTCTCCCGCCCACTGGTCTCCCCGGGCAGCTGCAGTTTCCAAGACACTGTCTCCAAATTCTCTAGTGGTTACGGTACTGACAGCAACCCGCCGATGGACATTCAGTCTTAGCTGTTTGGAAATGAAATCATCACTGGCATCCGTGTTACAAAAAAAAATGTTTTAAAATTGAACGCTGGCTGACCTGATCGGCTTCGACGTGCAACTCCACTTCCACTAGCTTTCTCTGCAGCAGCCACATTTTTCTCCCTGGTGTAAGATTTATGACACGAGACATGAAGTTTTACGGTATCACATGTCTTAAAAAGAGCATCCTTTCCATCACGTCTCTTCTTACTGCACTCCAACAAATTTCTGATTCCTCTTGTTTTCACAGTCACTGCCTCATTCTCCTCTATTGTCTTTTCACACACAGGACACAGATCCGTCATTTTTACATCTGCTTCTTTCCAACCTGCAACAAAATTAATTGTATATATATATATATATATATATATATATATATATATATATATATATATATATATATAGTATATATATATTATATATATATATATATATATATATATATATATATATTATATAGTATATATATGTATATAATTTATATTAATTAATTATAATATTTATTACAATTATTAATATTTAAATTTAATTTTAAATAATTATTTTCTATAAATATATATATATATATATATATATATATATATAATATATATATATATAATTATATATATATATATATATATATATTATTATATTGATGAGATGGGTTAGTTTAGTTGATATTACCAAAAAACCACCAACGAAAGTTTTTTATAAATATGTAAAATTTTTCCGACTTTGATGAGCACTTGTATGGGAACGAGTGGTCCAAAAAATAGGCACATGGTCTCATTCAATGCAGAATGACATGGTCCTATTAAAAGTTGTAGGCATGGTTTCGATATTGTGAGTCTTTACGAGATATAACCGTAAAACCGCAAACATACCCCTTTTGGGGGTACATTTTTAACCCCCACCACTTAAACACAACTCCGCCGGGGGGGGGGACCCCCAGGATAGTATTATTGGGCCACAAATGAAACCATTAAAACATTTAGCCGTTTTGTAGCAATTATTTCCGATTAGTCTACTTTTTTGATTTTAAAGTTTACACTATTGGAATATATATATATATATATATATATATATATATATATAATATATATATATATATATATTATATATTATATATATATATAATTTATTATATATATATATATATATTTATATATATATATTTGTCTATATAAACATATATTTATATATATATATAAATATATATATATATATATTTATATATATATATATATATATATATATATATATATATATATATATATATATATATATATATATATATATATATATATATATATATATATATTATTATTTATTATTATTATTATTATTATTATTATTTTTTTATTATTATTATTTTAATTGATTATTATTAATTATTATTATTAATTATTTTAAAACATAATTGGCTCTTACATGTCTATCAATCAATTTTAGATCTAGAAATACTATAACGTTATCTTTTGAAAAGAGATTTAACATTAAAAGAAAATAAATTATGAAGGTTAACTATTTTAAATGTTTTGTTCTAATTTTTATGATAAAATTTAGTGCGAGTGAAATCTCTTACGTCATTGATGAAAGCAAAAATAGTATTAAAATATCCTACAATGGCATCCTTGTGAGTATATTAATGTAGATTTTAAGCCACATTTTATTTTCCACTTGGTATATATGATTTTCAGGGAAAATAAATTTTAACTATCTAATTTTTGGTAATGTATAATAATAAGCTAAGTCTATCTACTAATTCCAATAATATATATATAATATATATATAATTTTTATTTATATATATATATATCTATATATAAAATACAAAAATATATATATATATATATATATATATATATATATATATAATTATATTATATATATATATATATATATAAATGGTGGTGATAATAATTGAAAAGAATTATTACCACCATCACCACCTTGTTGCAGACATGCAGGAAATGGTGATATTTGTAAAATAGATAAATTAAATAAATTATATATATATTATATATATATATATATATATATATATATATTATATATATATATATATTATTATATATAATTATATATATATATATATATTAATATCAGGGGCGTATACATAGGGTAGGCCAAGGGTAGGTAGCTCCTACCCAATATTTTTTAGTCTTTTTTAATAAATAATTTTAAATGGTAAGTAAAATAATTATTAGAATTTTATATGAAGTTGTAAAAAAGAAACTGAATTTATAAAATAAATTTAAAGAAAATCAACTACTTTAATAATAAAATTATAATTAATAATAATCATTTGGAAATTTTCCTTCCTACTCTGTTTCCTAGAGTAATTGGGAAAGCGGGGGCGTACGGGGTAAGATCTTCTATTTCATATAAAACATATAGGAAAAAGCCAAGCGTCATACCTTGCTGTTGAACGAAAAAATAAGCAAATTTCGCGAGTACGAAACTTTCGCTCACCTAGTGAATCGTGCGAAATAATTTGAAAAAAAAGATTTTTGAATCTTTCTCTCTCTCTCTCTCTCTCTCTCTCTCTCCCTCTCTCTCTCTTTCTCTCTCTTTTTCTCTCTCTCTCTCTCTCTCTCTCTGTCTTTCTATTTGTCACTTTGTCTATTTTTTTGTCTATCTATCTGTCTAACTTTCTATCTATCTATCTATCAATGTACGATATTTTAACTTATGGTGGCAGAGTGAAAATAAATGTTTATCATTATATTTGCTGTGTTAAGTTTTGAAATAGAGGCAAGTGAAGGTGTTGTGCTTTATTACTTTTAATTATATGTACATTTTTATTATTAAAGTGTTGTTAACCTTATATAATTTAAAATCAGGGATGGCAAATTTTGGGATTTTTTTTTTAGAAATTTTTTTAAAAAAAAATTCATAATTGTGATTTTTTTTTTGATTTTTTTTTTTTTTTAGTTGAATGTTTTTTTTTATGATTCGTAACGTCACGTGAAATATAATTAGCAAGTTAGCAAGTTACAAATTATATATATCGCGTGACGTTACGATTGAAAAAAATAGAAAAAAATAAAAAACAATTAAAAAAATCTTCATAATTGATTTTTTTAAAAAAAAATCAAAAAAAATCACCAAATTGCCATCTCCTGAAAAACCTAATTATTTAAAAAATTCTGGTAGGCTATGTCAGTCAGGCTTTGAGTCCTTTAATGCATAATTAATAAGCACATAAATTAAAACAATTGCTTCTATACAAAATGACGTGAAGAAATTAAAATTTTTCCTTCAAATAAATAAGGACGTATTGCAGTTAAAAAGAAAAGGGTTTTTTTTTCGTTATATATATATAATTTATATATTAATAATATATATATATGTATATATATATATATATATATATATATATATATATATATATATATATATATATATATATATATAAAACATAAAAATGTAAATAATTATATATATAATATATTATATATATATATATATATAATATATATATTATATAATATTATATATATATATATATATATATATATATATATTTATATATATGTAATATTATATTATATATATATATATAATATATATATATATATATATATAGGTATATATATTATATAACTTTGGGCCTACAGTGTAATCCTTTCAAGGTACGCACTGATATATATATATCAATAATATATATATATATATATATATATATAATAGCAAGACATAAATAAAACTTTTTAAACATTTGAATGTTCATTTTCAATATTCAACTAGTTTGGGTAAGACAACGCTTCCCATTTTCAAAGTTGATAAATATAATGATGTAAATAATAAAATTAGTAATAAAAATTAAAATTAAAATAAATATTCTGAACATTTATACTGTTATTAAAGTATATATTTAAAAAAAGTTCACGAATAGGACAAATTTCACTTCAGTAGTATCAAGCAGTAAAAAATCTTTTTTTTTTCAATATTCTAATTTTTTGCTTAAGATGCCAAATATATAAGGTTCCAACTAAAAGAAGATCAGTTTCCCTCAGCTTGGGGGTCTAATATACCTAAAATTGTTACTCTGTTTTATATGATGGTTTTCACGGAGAGAATGAAGCATTTAATTGCTAGAAAAGGGAGGATGATGAAAGCATATGATCTATGCTCTAGGGTTCTATGAATCCTCTATGTTCTGGCAATACGAAGTGGAAAGGTTTCTGGATAGTCCTTTCCTATTGGTGCGATGCATCAGCAGTCAGATCAACACTTATATTGATTAGAATTACTGAAGACACAGAGGAATAGGAAGTTTATCTTTGAATCTAAATAACCTCCAATTTTCATTTCACTGGAGAATATTAAATTGAATAAATTTGAACTTGGAAGTTTGTTTTTAAAAGAGAATCAATTTACGTCGAATTTTTCATACTCATCTTGCCCATGAAAGGTACTTCAATATACAGGAACTATCCTTGGGAAAAACTATCATCTGAGTAGCAGGTTTTAATTTTGTAAATGGGTATTTTGAAGAAGTAGTTTACGGGAAAGTTTTTTATCAATGCAAAAATTCTGGAAACCCATTCTTCATGAATAACGATTTCAGGAATTCTAGTTCATTTGAGAAATTGACATAAGAGGATGAAATCTTGTATCCCCCATTCAAAAAAAGGTGGTCTTGTTAAGTTAATTTTAAAATATGGGGAATGAAAAGATTAAATATTAGCTTTGTCATAAATCCCATGTTAAATAGTAGGTTTTCTGAAAACGTAGCTAGTGTGGAGAATCTTGTTGTCGTCCTTGAATATACTTGATATCCGAAAGCCAGACAATTTATCCTTCTCAAACATCAAACCGTGAATTTGATATTGGATGTTTGAGTTGATTGTATTGTAAAAAATTCCGAGTCAATATGTTCATTAAGACCTTAAAAAGAAGAAAGAGTCATCACATATTCTTCGATACAAGTACAGGTTTAAAATTTACCTGGGCATTCAAAATTTTAAGCCAAACAAATTTCTCTTCATAATAAAACACAGAAGATGTTGCTGCTAAGAGTTGGGCCTAGAAGGACTAACCCATAGTCAAACACATCATTGTTTATAAAAACTCATTGGTTT
>JABUQX010098644.1:0-10000 GCA_015478945.1 Trachelipus rathkii
GGTATTGCTTCGTTCAGTTCAAGGTTGGGTGTTTAACCGTTTCGCATTTATCGTGAAACGCTTTCCGGCGATTTTCGTGCGCCGCTTCATTATTGATAGAAGATTTTATGGAATTTATTGTCGTTTGTCGAAATCAAAAAAAGCCAGGGGATATAATAAAGTTAGGAATTATCTTAATGAAGTATGCTTCGATAGGTCTATTTCCCAGGTCTTTTGATTTTAGAAATAAATATAAATATAGCATATTTCCAGTTAATATTATAGGTTTGATTTATATGTCGGAATAGTCTTTGAATTAATATTGGCACATCTTTTATATTCCCCAATGACTGATTTAGATGAAATTGCAGTCGTTTTCAAAGTTTCTTATATAAAATTGTTCACAGCTTGTTGGGGTACACAATAAACTCCACTCCCTACTGGGAGGAAGATGTTATTATCATGTACATGGTGCCGTTGTAAAGGTATGCTTGATGATTAAGGACTATATGAGTGTTAAACAGTTTAGCGATGCAATTTTCAAATTAAGAGATGGATTATGTAAAAAGAATAATTATGGTGGAGATGTAGAGATGAATATATGGCATTTGTAGTATGTTATTACAGTTATAAGTTTTCCCTTTTATTATTGATTTATTTACCTGTGTGAAAAGCATGTCCTGGAATAAAATTGTTTAAACATCAAATAGAAATTTCTTTGCTATATATCAGAATTCACTCATAGTACCGATATACTAGATGACATTCTCGCCATAATCCCAAACCATTTCCCATTCTAACTCATTTGTGAACGTCTTAATAATTTAGTTCCCTCATCAAATTCATTTCTTAAACACCTAGTAACCATAGATTTTATTCTAGTATATAAAACACAACATAACAATACTCTTGCTTTCAATATTTTTAGAAAATCCACTTTCTGTAATCAATATTTACTATTTTCATATCACCACAGCTCCTAGGAGCACAACATTATATACAGTACCTTCCCACGTTCAATAAAAATACAGTGACCCTTTATGTTTTAACAAAAAAAAATGCTATAGTAATTAAACAATTTTTATCTCTAGGATATACTTTTCACAATATAACACAGCAATATAAAAAGCTAAAACCCATCACTAATAACATGTCACCAATATATAACTGCTGCTATAATCACCATAATTATTCCGCTTTTTCACAGTCCATCTCTAATATCAGTTACAGCATCAGCTAACTGTTTTTAACACTCATATAGTCTAGCATAATCTGTTAAGACACCTTACAAAACACCCTCACAAATAACAATAACACTTTTCTCCCTAAGCAGGAGGGAGTTTATTGTGTACCTGCAGCAGTTCGTGAAGACATGTTTATAGGGAAACTTTGAAAACCTTTATTTCGTCTATATAAACACAATGAAAACGTGCAAAAGATGTATACAAACCATAATGTATATTAGACATATGATCAAACCCATAATATTAACTAGAACATTGCTATTGTTATTTTGTTCATTTTAAATCAAAAGACCTAAACAGACTTATCAGGCATACTTCAGTAAACATTAAAATATTCCCTAACTGTCCCTGGCTTTTTGATTTTCACAGGCAAAAAAAAAACTCAATAAATTTCATAAAATCTATCGTAAAAGTGCTGACTTCTTATACACCCGCCAGGATACTCAAACTCATTCAAGATCTAAAAATAATTTTTCTTGTTTTTGTTTATCTTTCTCATTTTTGATATCGTTCCATTGTTCTCTTCGACCTGAAACTGATGATTAGCTCATTCTTTATTGTTTCTGATGAGGTTAGCGTGTACTGACTAACGAAAAGCGAGCGTTTTAACTGTAAACTAATGCTTTAAAAATATCCTTAACCCCCTCCTTTTTACTTAAAATGGTTTTAAATTGAAATTTTCATAAAAATAGAATACAGCATTGATTTTTAAAATATTCTTTAAACTACTATATATATATATATAACATATATATATATATATATATATATATATATATATATATATATATATATATATATATATATATATATACTATATATACTGTATATATATATATATATATACTATATATATATATATATATATATATATATATACTATATATATACTATATATATATATATATATATATAATATATATATATATCTCATATATATATATATATATATATATATATATATATATATATATATATATATATATATATATATATATATATATATATATATATATATATATATATATATATATTTATATATCTTATTTACCTATGACATTAAGATTAACATCTTCGTGATCGGTGTGGAATTTCGGAGCCTCCCCAGAGATTTCACACCTCAGAAGACCTGTTGCGTGAAGAGTTACATTCCTTATCCTCACTCGACCTTCCCCGGATTTCAATTTATCAATATGAAACGCCTCGTCTATTGGGAAAACTTGAATTTTGGGGTAAACGTGTCCACTCTGTAAATTCGTTGAAGGCCAGGTACCATTTTAAACTATATACTGATTCCGTCTTCAGATACCCATTGGCAATCTAGGGTGCCACTGTCTCCAACAGTCATAGGAGTTGGCACGGTTACTTTTGTTATCCTTAAAGATTGGCACACATTATCTGAAATTCCAAAAATGAAAATAAAAGTTACTATGGAAAAAATTTATGGTATATATATATATATATATATATATATATATGTATATATAACTATATATATATATATATATATATATATATATATATATATATATATATATATTTATATATATATATATATATATATATATATATATATATATATATATATATATATATATATATATATATATATATATATATATATATATATATATATATATATATATATATATATATATATATATATATATATATATATGTATATATATATATATATATATATATATATATATATATATATATATATATATATATATATATATTTTTTATGTATAATATATATATATATCTTTATATTTATATATATATGTGTGTATATATATAAATATATATATATATATATATATATATATATATATATATATATATATATATATATATAGTAACTATATATATATATACTCTATATATATATATATATATATATATTCTAGATGAGAGAGACCTACGGAAATAAAACCAAAAATTTTGGGAATTTGAGTAATTTATTAAAACCAGGTACTGGACATTGATGAATCGTGATCAACATGATGCTTTTCGACAGAAGAATGCTATTTAAGGAAATACCGAAACGGGGCTAGGCAAATGAAATCTTCAATTTTAATCAAGTCTAACCATTGATAGTGAAAATCAGGGTTGGGGATTTTTTGATTTTTTTAAAAAAATCAATTTTATTTTTTTTTTTTTTTTTATTTTTTATTTTATTATGATTTTATTATTTTGGATTTTTATTCTATAAGGTCCATTGGTTTTCTAATTATTATTTTATAAAATTATCATAAGATATTTGTAATTATAACATAACTAATGAAATTTTAGTAAATGTATCATTTAATATTTAGTTGTAAGATACTGTAGTTATAGTGTATTCCTGTATAATATCTGAACCACTCTAATTTTATTTATTTCATACATTAAAAATGATTTGAAACTTACACGTGTTGAGTACCTATTATGCTGCGATGAAATATTATTTATCATTAATTAGGTGATAACTAGGATTAATTATTAATTTAAAAAAAAAATTACTAAAAAAAAAAATAATAAAAATAAAAAATAAAAAAAAAAATCATGATTTTTTTTTATAAAAAAAATCACGTAAAAAATCAGTTGATTTAAATCATTTGATTTTTCGTGCCAACCCTGGTGAAAATAATGAAGATATTATTAGTTAAGTCCTAGTGAATAATAACGCAAACTATTTATTAATTGTGTTTAATGGTGATGGTGATTGTGATTATAGTGATAATGATAAACATATTAATAATAACACCCTCTTGAATAGGGCTATGTTCTGATGATTGGTGAAGTGTCCATTTGTATATATATATATATATATATATATATAATATATATATATATATATATATATATATATATATATATATATATATATATATATATATATATATATATATATATATATATGTTATTTTTTTATATCTTATCATATATATATATATATATATATATATATATATATATATATATATATATATATATATAGATAGATAGATAGATATATAGATAGATAGATAGATAGATAGATAGATAGATAGATAGATATATAGATAGATAGATAGATGGTCTAGGTTGATAGATAGATAGATAGAATGAATGAATGAATGAATATGAATAGGACTCAGACCGACGATGAATGGAATGAATGAATGTAGATGAATGAATGAATCGATAGATGGACATCAGATCAGTAGATGAAAGATATAGATAGATAGATAGATAGATAGATAGATAGAATGGAGCAGATAGACGAGTAGATGAATAGATAGATGTATATTTATATATATATATATATATATATATATATATATATAATATATATATATATATATATAGATAGATAGATAGATATATAGATAGATATATATATATATATATATATATATATATATATATATATATATATATATATATATATACTACTCGTCAAAATTAACGCACCATATATAACAACAACAACATACTACTCTGCTATATATATAGAGAGAGAGAGAGAGAGAGAGAGAGAGAGAGAGAGAGAGAGAGAGAGTAAATATTTGAAACACTCTTTCTTCCCTCCAAAAAAAAATCTATGTAAATTAGCATAAAGCCTGAAAACAAAGAGCCTTTTAATATCCTAAACTTAAAATCCCAACTATTTACAACCAGAGTCGCGTAATGCATCCTCTCACATCTGAACGAATATAAAAACCCTTTAATGGTTAAAATCATTTACAAAGATGTTAAAAAAGGTTCCCAAAAAATTACACCAAAAACGAATAAAGACACTGGCATTATCAGCACCTAATCTTCTACCTTACTCTTTTTAATTGCTGTCTTATGAAGCCAAGATCTGTAAGTGTAATGGTAAGGCAAGAAATTACTGTGCATTTGACAGAATTTTTGAGTTCTGAAAATACGGGGAAACTATACTCGAAAGACATCAAGCTCCTAATATTGTGCAAATTATGTAAGCAAGCGAAAATAGCTTTTATCTTTATATATATATATATATATATATATATATATATATATATATATATATATATATATATATATATATATATATATATATATATATATATATATATATATCTTTCTATCTATATATATATATACATATATATATATATATATATATATATATATATATATATATATATATATATATATATATATATATATATATATATATATATATATATATATATATATAGATATATATATATATATATATATATATATATATATATATATATATATATATAACATATATATATGTTCTACTATATATATATATATACTATATACTCCTCTATACGTATGATATATGTGCTACTGTGATGTAGAAGAAGCTTATATGTGTACCAGTGTAAAAAAGCTTCGACTTTGAAACTAAGGAAATATATGGCTTGAAGCAGCACTTCAGAGCTGTGTGCTGTAAGTATCTACTAATATTTATATATAGATTTTAGTTTCCCTTTTCAACTTTGTAAAATTCAACCATCTCAATATTTTACATATATCTTTTATTTTGTTTGAATAATAAAAAATTTCTATATGTAACTTTTTTTTGGACAGAAACATTCTTTCCTGTACAAGGTGTGTACTGGAATTGATGGGGGATCAAAGCGGGATCGCAGCTGATAAGGAGAGAGTGAGACATCCAGCAAAAAGCTTCTACTACAAAAATCAATTTTTTGAATGTATTCAGCAAGACAAGTGCTCTTGAGTTGTTTTATAAGTAAGTATTCTACTTTAAGTGTAGATACACTGTTAGTAAAGTCACAACTCACAAGTATGTAATAAAGAATAACCAGAAACCTAAGTTTCAATTTTTTATTATCATTTTTATTTCTCAAAATTATTTTACTTCCACATTTCTGCTAAATGATATGGTGCCTGTCCAAATTGTGGAGTCTAATTCTTTGCCGAGTTTCTGTCCTACCTGAACCCGGAGTTCCATTTCTCCTAGCACATTGACTGCCAAGCCTAAATCAATAAAATTCACCCCGGGGCCAAAAAAAATTTACTTGATAAATACATTATATGAAGTAAAATAATAGGTTTGGTGTTAATTTTAGTGTTCAAATCGTAACAGTTTTTGAGGAAATCTCTCTTTTTTTTCTTTTTTTTGAGTACTTTCAGGGTGCCATGTCAACAATATATGTTGACAATGTTTTTTACATGATGTTCCTTATTTTTAATTCATTTTTTAAATTTAACAAATGAAAAAACAATAAGGAACATGTTTGGTAATAAAAATAGGTTCTAGGTGTTAGAATAAAGTTATTTTTGTAATGTTTGTTAATTTTTAATTTTTAGTATTTTTGTGTGCCAGGTCAACAATATTTGTTGACATCATATATTTTATGTTATTCATGGTCTGCATCACTAATTTTTAGTATATTTGTGTGCCAAGTCAACATGTTTACACTAACTCATTAACCGGTGCCTGTACAATCTCAATGACTCCTTGCTCTGACACAGAGACTTCTTTTTTTCTTCCTTCATCTTTCTCGGCAACGCACTCTGTACTTTTCTTCTAACTCCTGCTCCAGCACCCGCTCCGACTCCGGCTCATTTGCTCCGTCATATGAGACTTCTCCTCTTTCTTCTTTTTCTTCTTCTTCTTCTTTTTCCTTCTTATTTTTTCCTTCCTACTTTTTCTCTGCCCTTCACTCTGTGCTTCTTTTTTCAGCTGGGAGCCCCTCAGGGGGGAATACACTCATTTTGGGGTTCTGAAACCCCCAAAATCGGAATCTATGTCCTTTGAAACATACATAAACACACCTCAATTTGGCTCAATATGTGACTGGAGCCAGAATTCCAGTCTGGCTCCGTCTGGCTCCGGTATCGGTTCATGTGCTCCGGCACTTAATTTAAACTCATTACTCTATTTCATTTATTCTCTTCTATTCACTCTAGAAATGACAACATTCTAAGGCCTTTTCCAGGTGGCTCAGACCCCCTACTCTCCTTGGACGTAGCGGCGTGAAACCTCAGGGGTAGGCAGGCAGCACCTTGACCAACCACGGTGGCCAGTTTGAAGAGAAAACCTGAAGATAGACACCTGACTCGGGTATATTCTATGATGCTTAGGATATGTCATGCTAGAAGTGCTAGAAGCAGCTGACACGTTTACCAGGGCGGGCATTGCTAGATTGTCCAAGAAAACTGATCTTCTATAATTCTATCGAAGGATCTCTACTTGGTTCTATGAAGTTGTTATTAATTAGTCTCGTATTTTGTATTTTTTCATTTTTATCTTCAAATAACACGTAAATAGTTTTTTATCAATTTTATTAGAGAATGATCACTGATTTACAAGTTTTCATTCCAATTTTACCTTCATATTTGCATAAAAAAAATCTTCTGGGGGCCAAGGACCTTAAGCAAAAATGTTCACCGTGTGCCAACGATGTTCAACAACATGTAATATTAGATAGAACGTTGCACAATATTGATGACATGGCCTGCCAGTGAAAAAAAACCGTCAACAATTATTGTTGACGTGGCACATTTTGAAAATCACTGTCAACAATAATTGTTGACATGGCAGTCAACGTGCTAGAGGAGAAAAGTGATGAGGGAACTGGATGTCATATGTGAAAAATGGAAGACTATCCTGACCAACATTTTCAGCGGTCAGGTATGTGGCCAAAACTGTAGACAGCTGAACTTGGCTTAACAAAAATTTACTGGTCCTGACGGTTCACTGGATTAACAAGACAACGTTGAAGAAAGAGAAGTCTGTCCTCTCTTGCAGGGAGCTGTCTGTGTCGCAGACTCACAACGTCCTAGCTTACATCATGGACATCCATCAAAAATTTGGCATTGAGCATAATGTCTATAAAATTGAAATCTTACTAATATTAGACTATTAGTCATATTTCATTGTAATAAAGAGTAAAATTGAAATAGTTACATAAAAAGTTAAAATATTTGTAACATCAAATTAATGAACAAACTATTAAATTATAAAGTTTTATTTTCAGGTTGTCTGCACCACAACCGATAATGGTGCAAACTTCTGTGCAGCCTTCCGGCCGGATGAACGCTCAGACAGACCCAGGTGACAAAGGGGAGGTAGGGCAGGTACCGATTCCAGAGATGATGGAACTAATGAGTGACCGTTGTACAGAAAAAACATGCCCAGGTAAAAAACAGCTTGAAGAGCATGATGATCATGGCCTACCTATACACATCACTGATGGATTTCCCACACATTAAACATCCTTGTAACTTGAGATGTTTTAAAGGTTCCGGGTTGGTTTTCTTTTGCCAAGGATTCATTTATCAAGACACTTTCCAAAGCACAGGCGTTGTGGAATGATCAGAACAGGAAGACCATAACTGCTTTCAGGATCAAGAAGGAGTTGGGAACAAAACTTAAAACGCAAATATTGCCTGCAGACTCTCTGTACGTGACTCCATGAAAAACTTACTCAAGAAGCTTGAGACCCACATGGCCCAGATCAACAAGATCTGCATAGAACAGAGACCTACGAACCTCCCCGTATTCAACCAAACTGACAAAGAAGTGATTAACAAGTATGTTCAGATAATGGCACCGACTGTTGCAGAATGAGAAGAACGCCTACGCGGGGGTCCTATTACTCAACCTCCACCTCCTTAAAGACGGCCTTGAGAGTATGCAGCGCGAAGTAGAAAACAAATTCAAATATGGTCAAAACTTATTCAAGTTCCTACTGAAGTAGCCCAAGCCAGTCAGAGTTAATTTGTTATGGTTGTAGTTATTTTGGGGTTGAGTATTTTTGTTGTTGTATATGTGTGATTATCATTGGGACGTGATCTGATGGGAGATCTATTTTTGAGTTCCATGTTATATTGGTGAAAAGAGAAAGAGAGGAGAAAAGTGATTCTCTTGGTCTTTGGCGGTGGGTGCAGCTTGTGGGAAGTCGGGTGAGGATATTTTTGTAATTTAGTATATTTAAGTTATAATGTTCATCGAAGATGGAAATTCCTCGGTTTTTGGAGAGGTGTTTCCTGTACCAGGCTGTGATGGGCGATGAAGTCACCTCCTATTATTAGATTTCTGAATTTATTGATAGGATTTAAGTTTAGTTTGTAGTTGTTTGGACAATTTTGAGATATGGGGTGGGGATGTATATGTTTAATATGTTGTGGGAGATATTATTGAAGAGGAAGTAATGATTGGATGTTGATGATGGTGTTTTCTAATAGGTTAGCGGTTTCTGGTGTGAATCATTGTAGTGGACATGGACTGGTTTTGATTAGTGTAAGGGTGTAGGTTTTCTGGAAATGTGTTTGAATAAATGGAGTCATATCCATAGAATAGTGCTCTAGGGGTATTTTGTAGAGTATGGACCTCCTGTAACAAAGTAAGTCAATGTTGTGTTTATAAAGAAAACTAGAATTTCTGAATGTCTGTTGCTTAAGCCATTTATATTAATTTGAAGGATTTCTCTTGTTAAATTATTATTATTTCGGTTGGTGTTCCAGTAATTGGGGAAGTTACTGGGGGTTGCGGGTATCTGGCTCAGATCCATGTGTGGTTGATGGGCAGACTTTCTACGCAGGGTAACATTTGTTTTTATGGATCCATCTATTGCAGTGGATGTTACATATGATCGTTGGTTTTTGTCACGCGTTTGTTGCAGAAGATGGGACAGTGCCACTTTGCTAGACTATGGTTGCAGTGTACATCGCGCCAGATTGTTTAAGGATAGTGAGAGTGATGTGAATTAAATTACTTTTATTATCAGAGGATAGGGTCAGTGATGTTAAGATCCGGAGGTGGGAGAGGTGGGAGG
>JABUQX010098644.1:12500-15000 GCA_015478945.1 Trachelipus rathkii
GGAAACTTCTTACATTTTAACTGGCCGTTATTTATATTACCCTTATGTGTGCGTGTTGTGATCATTTAGTTCTCGTTACTTGCAGTATAGTTGTTTGGTTTGGTTTTGTTTTTCGATGACTGATACAGACACACACACTTAGAAAGAAGAGGCTACGGGTGGGGTTACCTGTATGATCATCATTTCATATTTTAGTTTTTATCGTGGGCATCTCTCTACTCTCTATATATATATATATATATATATATATATATATATATATATATATATATATATATATATATATATATATATATATATATATATATATATATATATATATACTATACTCTTTATATATATATATATCTATGCTGCATATCTATATATATATAATTGAGTTTATTTTTGTAGTTGCCTAATGCTTTCAATTTTGATTTCATTTATTTTTATTTTAATTTATAATAGTGATGGTTGAAATAATAACAAATATAAGGTTTGTTCGATTATATCTGTCCTTCAAATGGTCCTTCTTCAAATACTCCCAAGGGGCTCAGACATCCACCCATTAAATGGTGCGGAAGAATAATTAATCGAAGGCTATCGAGACCGCAAGAAAGCTGTAGGAGACTTATATAAATTAATAACTTAGTACATTAACAATTAAGTTTTCCACATCAGTTATTATTATTATTATTATTATTATTATTATTATTATTATTATTATTATTATTATTATTATTATTATTATTATTATTATTATTATTATTATGTGTGTGTGTGTATTATTATTATTATTATTATTATTACTGTATTATTATTATTATTACTATTATTAATGTGTGTGTGTGTGTGTATTATTAACTATTATTATTATTATTATTATTAGTATTGTGTGTAATTTTTTGTGTGTATTTTTTTTATAATTATTGTGTGTATGTGTGTGTGGGGGGAGGGTTCTGCTTATTTCGTTGAGAGAATGAAAAATATTATTATTATTATTATTATTATTATTATTAATTATTATTATTATTATTATTATTATTATTATTATTATTATTATTATTATTATTATTATTATTAGATTCTAAACCTTTTTTATTATAATTCAAATTAACTCTTTACATAAATATGTATTAGAAGTAAACAAAAATATCCAAAGAAAGACATGGTGGTGGCTAGGAACCGACCAGACTGACCGGGCAAACTGGCTTGGCAACCCCGG
Organism: Trachelipus rathkii; assembly: GCA_015478945.1. Taxonomy (NCBI): domain Eukaryota; kingdom Metazoa; phylum Arthropoda; class Malacostraca; order Isopoda; family Trachelipodidae; genus Trachelipus; species Trachelipus rathkii. Next base: position 13,705 of record JABUQX010098644.1, read on the forward strand.
CCAACCCCGGCCATTTTTAGCGACCGTCCCACAGCTGACCTGGCAAAATCAGGAAAAACGCCGGGGGTTGGCTCTCTACCGGGGTTAACTGTAATTACACTAATAACAAGTGTTAAATCGAACAAAAAAATGAAAATATATTTTAATTCTTCCTCGCTGTTATAAGTGATGCAAATATATAAACATACCTAAATATAATCAAGAACTTTTTTATTTACTATGATTTCAAATTAAAATTGAGGCCAAATTATAATTTTTCCAAGTTTTTAACATAAAAATATTCGAAATTTGATATATCAAACGAATTCGGAAAAGGAAATAAATATAATTGTTAAAATATTAATGTATTTATTTATTTAAAGTAAATATCTTCAAGAAAATCAAATATTTTCTGAAATCTCTTTTTAAAATTATTTATATATATATATATATATATATATATATATATATATATATATATATATATATATATATATATATATATATATATATATATATATATATATATATATATATATATATATATATATATATATATATATATATATATATATATATATATTATATACTTTAGAGAGGAAGCCCTTGGATTCTTTTTTAGTGTTATGCTTTACTGTCACTTCATTTTATTACTAAATGTACACAAATTAAAAACATTGTTAAAGACACTTTTTTTAATGAAATAAATTTTAAAAAGGAAAGCTAATTTTCGTCCCAAGTAGTTATGTTGTAATGAGAGATTAATGAGCTGTTTTAATATATGAAACGGGAAGGCCAATCTCTCATTACAACATAACTTCTTTCATTTTAATGGCAAATATTACAAACAAACTTTCGGCCTGAGTATGGGATCCCCACTGTCTCCCATACTCAGTAACATATATATGGAACTAACAGAATTTTATCATATTTTACCCCACCTTTTATTAAACAATAGTTTATGGATTAGATATGTAGATGACATTTTTGTCTCCCTCCCTCACAACACCAACCCTAATGATGTCCTAAACTATATTAACTCTATTCATCCTTCAGTTCAGTATACGATAGAAATGCCTTCCAACAACTCTATCCCCTTCCTCGATACCTTAATCACATGGAATAACAATTACTTGCAATTTACTATATATAGAAAACCAACATTCGCACCAAACTATATACATTGGCTATCTAATCATTCCCCAAACACAAAATTAGCTGTTCTGTCATCTCTATTTCTCCGTGCCTTTCGTATATGCTCTCCCCCTCTTCTAGCACAAGAAACATTACATCCACAATACTTTCAAATCACTTTAC
>JABUQX010098644.1:22500-25000 GCA_015478945.1 Trachelipus rathkii
ATAATAATAATAATAATAATAATAATAATAATAATAATAATAATAATAATAATAACAATAATAATAACTAATAATAATAATAATAATAATAATAATAATAATAATAAATTAATAAAATATACATTTAAAACGAATTAAAAATATAAAATATAAATCAATTTAAAAAACAAATAATATTTAAGTTAGTGTTGTATAATAATAATAAAAAATAATATTTAATAATATTTAATAACGTATATTAGTTGCTCGGACAATGCAGAAAGGACAATTGACCGAACAGACAATTAGCTGAACGGACATTTGATCGAATATTAAACTAGTACTCAAACATAATAAAGTATTTATTTCCGAACTTAAACTAACATAACTTAATCTAACTTAATCTAACTAAACCTAACCGATATTCTTATACTTAAACCTAACCAAAGCCTAACCTAACCTAACCTTGCAAACCCTAACCTAACCTAACCTAACCCTAACCTAACCTAACCTAACTAACTAACTAACCTAACCTAACCTAACCTAACCTACCTAATTCATTTTCGACCAGCTAGTGTATAACTGTTTTTTATTATTTTTTGTTTCTGAATTTTTATAATAGGATCAAATAATTAATATATTAAATTGACATCTTATTATGATCCCTTCTAATGAAGCACAATTTACTGTAAACGTCCATATACCGGTACCCGATTGATTTGCAGAAAAATTTTGCATCGCATTATCTATATATTACGGACGAGAGGGAGTGTGTAAGCACAAATCGAGCGCGAACGCTTTTATAATAGCAATTTTTGCTTTAGCTAAACTGAAGCCAAACATTATTTCTTTAAAGTGTACGAGAAATATATTTTGAAAAAGTTTTGAACTTTTTTTTACTCCCACTTTTATAACATAAAATTCAGTGTGTGGCTGAATTGACAAAAATGAAATAACGTTTTTATTTACGATTCCTTAATTAGAATACTAATATTGTAGTTTAATTGATTGAAGTCTCAAACTTGTAATATTTGAGAACGCTACCTAAAAATAAGAGGATTTAAAATATTTGAATTATTGGTTTTTTATTCTGAATTATGAATATATTTCGAAGAGAATTGAAAAGTATGAAATAGGCTTTTCTTTGAAAAGATTATTTTATTTTTATATAGATAAGTAACAAAATTAAAAAATTTATATCTTTTTAAGATGGATAAATGAAAACACGGTATATATATATATATATATATACATATATATATATATATATATATATATATATATATATATATATATATATATATATATCTTATATACTATATATATATATATATATATATATATATATATATATATATATATATATACATATATATATATATATATATATATATATATATATATATATATATATATATATATATATATATATATATATATATATATATATATATATATATATATATTTTACTTCAAATATATGTATATTAAGTGAGTGATTAACTATATGTGGGTATTTGTGAATATATATATATATATATAAATATATATATGTATATATATATATATATAATATTTATAATGTTTTATATATATATATATATATATATATATATATATATATATATATATATATATACTATATATATATATATATATATATATATATATATATATATATATATATATATATATATATATATACTATATATATATATATATATATATATATATATATATATATATATATATATATATATACATAATATAATATATATAAAAATATACATATATATATATATATATATATATATATATATATATATATATATATATATATATATATATATATATATATATATATATATGTATATATATATATATATATATATATATATATTTATATATATATATATATATATATATATATATATATATATATATATATAATATATATATATATATATATATATATATATATATATATATATATAAAATATATATATATATATATATATATATATATATATATATATATATATATATATATATATATATATATATAATAATAACTATAAAACTCAATAATATATATATATATATATATAATTGTAAATACCCCCTAATGTATTTTCACCATACCCTATACGATTGTATACAGAACTTAGTATATATATGTATATATATATATATATATATATATATATATGTATAATAATATTAACTATATATATATACATATATATTTATATATATATATATATATATATATATATATATATATATGTATGCATATATATATATATACCTTGTATATATGCTATAATAACTATATATATATAATATGTATATATATATATCTATAATAATAATATATATGTATATATATATGTAAAAATTTAAATATAATATAAACTAAATTAAATAGGAATGAATAAATTCAGAGAATTAGGAATTAAGTAATAATTAAATTAATATTATAAAAGTATCCGTCTCCGGCCGGATATCCTGCCATTTCAAA
>JABUQX010098644.1:30000-54823 GCA_015478945.1 Trachelipus rathkii
AATAATAATAATAATAATAATAATAATAATAATAATAATAATAATAATAATAATAATAATAATAATAATAATAATAATAATAATAATATATTAATAATAATAATAATAATAATAATAATAATAATAATAATAATAATAATAATAATAATAATAATAATAATAATAATAATAATAATAATAATAATAATAATAAATAAGAAGAATAATAATTATATTAATCGTATCTAAGGATTATATTAATTAAGATAATATTCTGTTAGTAATAATAATAATAATAATAATAATAATAATATAATATGTAATAATATAATAATAATAATAATAATAAATAATAATAATAATAATAATAATAATAATAATAATAATATAATAATAATAATAATAATAATAATAATAATAATAATAATAATAATAATAATAATAATAATAATAATAATAATAATAATAATAATAATAATAATAATAATAATAATAATAATAATAATAATAATAATAATAATAATAATAATAATAATAATAATAATAATAATAATGTTTTACTTTTAGCTTCCAATTCACGAAATATTTTCTTCTAATTTCCATTTAATTTTCTCAATACTATTCTTGAAAATAAATTGAAAAGAAAGTATGAGGTATATTTATATTTATATTTATATTTATATTTATATTTATATTTATATTTATATTTATATTTATATTTATATTTATATTTATATTTATAATTTTTATTTATATTTATATTTATATTTATATTTGTATTTATTTATATTTATATTTATATTTATATTTATATTTATATTTATATTTATTTATATTTATATTTATTAGTTCCTGACCGGTTTCGTCCGTAAACCTTGGACATCTTCAGAGCTTCAATACTATCAAAGGAATGAATTATTTTATTTTCTAGAATAGTACTGAAAAAAATTAAATGAAAATTAGAAGCTAAAAATATAACTTATATTTAAATAAAAGCTGAAGTAGAATTTCGAAATAATAATAATAATAATAATAATAATAATAATAATAATAATAATAATAATAATAATAATAATAATAATAATAATAATAATAATAATAATAATAATAATAATAATAACAAGCCTTTGGCTTGCTCCTAACGGAGCAAGACTTGTCCCTGAGCACGTGCTACGCACGCGCAGAGGGCTCGCTTCGCTCGCCCGAGGAAACCAAGCCGAAAAAACTCATGATGACAAAATTGTAGTGAAAACCGTTACGTTTTTCGTGCTGTTTATTTTTAATAGGATATAGATAAAAAAGCAAAAGTAAAAAATAATTTATTAATAACAACTTTTCATTAAGAATATAGGAAATCAAAATGTGGCCGGACCGTAATGGCGAAAGGATGGTAGTTTCAAAAATATGTTGCTCCACATCATTCAACAAATCGATACGAATTTGGAACGTTTTTTTGCATGTTTAAAATAATAATAATAAATAATAATAAATAATAAATAATAATAATAATAATAATAATAATAATAATAATAATAATAATAATAATAATAATAATAATAATAATAATAATAATAATAATAATAATAATATTAATAATAATAATAATAATAATAATAATAATAATAATAATAATAATAATAATAGTAATAATAATGGTAGTAATTCAAGTTACAAATTCAACAAACAAAACAAGCAATTATAAATATAGCTGTACTATAAAGATAACAGCAACAAAGACAAAGGTAATAGTGATAATTATATCTATAGTGAAGATTATTGCTGTAAATAATAATAATAATAATAATAATAATAATAATAATAATAATAATAATAATAATAATAATAATAATAATAAAAATAATAACAAAAATAAGAATAAAAATAAAAATAATAATAATAATAATATAATAAGAATAATATGTAATAAGAATAATAATAATTATAATAATATATAATAATAATAATAATAATAATAATAATAATAATAATAATAATAAAAGCAGCAGCAGCATAATACAAATAATAATTCTAATTCTCAAACAACTTTACTCAGACTATTACTTTACTACTACTACACTACTACTATACTATTTACTACTATACCACCCATGATCTATTTTATTAAGTAATAATAATAATAATAATAATAATAATAATAATAATAATAATAATAATAATAATAATAATAATAATAATAATAATAATAATAATAATAATAATAATAATTCAAGATACTAATAATAATACTGCTACTATTACCACTACTTTTACTACAACTACTGCGACTACTACTACTACTTTACTACTACTACTTATAATATAATATTAAAAATAATAATAATAATAATAATAATTAATAATTAATAATAATAATAATAATAATAATAATAATAATAATAATAATAATAATAATAATAATAATAATAATAATAATAATAATAATAATAATAATAATAATAATAATAATAATAATAATAATAATAATTCAAAATTCAAAATTCAAAATTCAAAATTCAAAATTCAAAAAATTTCATTCAGAAAGACGAAACAACAGTCATAACTGACTATAATATTTATGGTGAGAAGATAATTACTGGAAGAATTTAACATTTAATCAAATTAATAATAATAAAAATAATATTTAACTATGATATGAATGATAATAATAAAAATATTAATTTTATATAAATAATAATAATAACATAATAATAATAATAATAATAATAATAATAATAATAATAATAATAATAATAATAATTAAATACATATAATAGTAGTAATTAAAATAGAAAAAAATTCCGATAGATATTTTTGCAATGCAGATTATATTAATGGTTAAACGTAGTAATTATTGCAATGAAGGGGCTGATGATATTAATAATCATTAGCATATTCATTAAGTTATAAAAGTGCTGTGATAGTAGCCAATTTGATGTTAATAAAATGTCTAAATTTTACAAAAGTAAAAGCGTTGAATTAGTTATTTATTAATATTGATATAGCAAATAAGTTTTTATTTTATTTTTAGGAAAAGGTACATGATAGGTTTTCGGTGTTATTTCTTGTAACATTGAGTTTTAAAGTTTAGCAGCCTTGTAGCTGACGCATTGTGTGGCATATTTTAGTCGACAGAATGGAACGCTAATGTGGGTATGTATTATTTCGTAACTTTATTCGATTTGCTTCGCGCTTTGCTCGGTTGGTATGGAAATTAGCTAGCAAGAAGTCTCAGGCATTATTATTAATGGTTTGGTGTATTTCTTTTAGTAGTGATAGATTAAGGAGGTCTTTAAAAGGCAATTTTTTAAATTTTTTGAACAATGGCTGTGAATGGCTGTAAAACTCTCTGGTATCGCTAATGAGGCTAATAAAGCGCTTTTGAATTACAGTTACAGGATTGATTGTCGAGTTACTTCAGGTTCCATAGATAGGAAGACAGTATAGTAAATTGGAGGTGTCCAATGCATAGTTTCTTTTTAAGAATGAAATAAGGAACAATATTTTTTAATATTTTATTACCACATACATGCACCTAGCCAGTCTGCTAATTAAGTTGTTAACGTGTTCTTTAAATGTCAGTTTTTCATCGATTTTTATCTCGAGTATTTTAGCGTTTGTAGTCCTATGTAGTTTCACTTCATTTATTTTGATATTAAAATTGTATATTGATTTGTTGTTAAAAATAATATAAGATGTTTTATTTAAATTTAGGCAGCTTGTTAGCGTCTATCTATTTCGTTATTTTTGTTAAGATGTCTGCTACTTTACGAGAGAGAGAAATCGGTATTTTTGTCATTTAATGCAGATCAGCTTTACAATCAGCAAATGGACTGAAAAAGCGTCATGTGAGTTGAAAAGGTCATTATTATATAGGATAAACAGAAGCGGTCCCAGAATTGTCCTGGTGTGCTCCCTTTGTTGTTTGAAGTGTGATGGAATGTGTTTCAATTTGTTTTACATTTTCTGTTCTCTCCTTTAATTAAGTAGCTTTTAAACCATTTTCTACTTTGTCCCTTTAATGTCCATTTTGTATATTTTACTTAATAGTATGTCATGATCAATCATGTCGAAAGCTATTCTGAATTCTAATAATAATAATAATAATAATAATAATAATAATAATAATAATAATAATAATAATAATAATATGTAATAATAATAATAATAATAATAACAATAATAATAATAATAATAATAATAATATGTATCTAATAATAATAATAATAATAATAATAATAATAACAATATATAATAATAAAAATAAAAATAAAAATAAATAAAAAATAAAAATAATAATAATGATGATATTGATAATAGTCGAATGATAATGATAATGATAATGATAATATTAATCGATAATGATAATGATAATGATAATGATAATGATAATAATAATAATAATAATAATAATAATAATAATAATAATAAAAATAACGACAATAATAATAATAATAATAATAATAATAATAATAATAATAATAATAATAATAATAATAATAATAATAATAAATAATAAATAATAATAAATAATAATAATAATAATAATAATAATAATAATAATAATAATAATAATAATAATAATAATAATAATAATAATAATAATAATAATAATAATAATAATAATAATATTCTTAATAACAATAATATGTATTAATAATAAATATTCTAACAATAATAATAACTCTAATATGAAAAATAATTAAGCTAACACTAATAAAAATATTAATATAAGTAATAATAATAACTAAACTAACAATCAAAATGTTCAGCTGAATAATAATATTGAAGCTAGCTGTAACCTATAATATTAATATAAATAATAATAATAATATGTAATAATAATAATAATAATAATAATAATAATAATAATAATAATAATAATAATAATAATAATAATAATAATAATAACAATAATAATAATAATAATAATAATAATAATAATAATAATAATAATAATAATAATAATAATAATAATAATAATAATAATAATAATAATAATAATAATAATAATAATAATAAAATAATAATAATGATATTTTTTCTGAAATTCATGAAAATAATTTATAGTTTTAGCAAAATAGTAATAAAATTATCTTCAGTGTATTTGCTTTTTTATACCTAAGATATTTTCATTTTATGAGTTCAAATAAAAAAAAATCATGTTCATCATTTCATTTGTCTAATTTAAAACCTTAAGACTTGTCTCCATATAAAAAGGAGAAATCTTCATTGGATGCTAGTCCCTCTAATATGGTGAAAGCTCGTATATATATACTATATATATATATATAACTGTATATATATATATATATATATATATATATATATACTATATATATATATATATATATATATATATATATATATATATATATATATATATATTGGTCCTTGCTAATTTCATGGAACCGTCGTATTGTTTTAAAAAATTTTATCATTAGATCGTTTGAAAATGATATAAATAAAATATATTTAATTGCAACATTTTAGTTTTAAAAATTCTAAATATTGCAAAAAAAAAATTAATATTTAGCTCGAAGCATCACATCAAACAATTCTCGTTCGTTTAGTCAGCATCTTTCCTAGTATAAAAGGGAGGTAGCAGGGGACTTTACTGTTGCCATGCATCCATGATATTATTTGTGAAGTTTAAAAAAGCAACCTCTAGCAGTAAATAGCCAAATATATTTTAATTTAATAAAACAATCACAGAAATACATGTTCCGTGACTCAGTCAATTTGAAAATCTTTGAGTCGATAGGAAATATATATGAAAGCGATTGCTGAAATTTAACCTAATTTATCATTCAATTATGTATGGATTTTATGTTTTTTAGAATTTTCAAATAAAATATCATACCATTGGAATTTATTATTCAATGTCATTGAATAAAACCTAAAAACAAAGCAATTTCATCACCGTATGAAGTTAACAAAGTCTCTATATATGTATCGCATGCAATCAAAATTCAGATTCACAATTCACAAAGAGATGTTAGAAAAAAATGGAAAATAGAAAAATATTGCTAAATGGAAAAGATTTGTAAATCTTTTAATAAACTTAACTATATTTTACTAAATTTTTTTATTATTTGTGTTGTTTACTTACATAAAAATTACAAATAAGAAAACTATAAATTCAGTGATCAAAAAAACTTTCCGAGAGGAGAAATAAGAAAAAATTAACTGAAATTTCTGCACTCTTGAAGTACCTCTATCCAGTTTCACAATTTTTGGATTTCATTACTATATTATAATAAATATATAGTAATATAGTGGAATAAATTAATTTTTATTATAACCGAAATATAATTATATTTATAAAATGAAGGTTATTCTCTCTCTCTCTCTCTCTCTCTCTCTCTCTCTCTCTCTCTCTCTCTCTCTCTCTCTCTCTCTCTCTCTCTCTCTCTCTCTCTCTCTCTCTCTCTCTCTCTCTCTCTCTCTCCTACCCCCCCTCTCTCCCTCCCCTCTCTTCTCTCTCCTCTTCATGTAGTAGGAAAGACCAAGGAAACCACTAAACTGAAACGCTCACCATGCAAAAAACATTAGATAGTAGTGAAGTTAAAAAAAATTTTTAGTTTTTATTTATCTTTGTTTTGCTTTTACAAGTTTTGCTTTATATATATTTTTTAAACACTTTCACCAGCTCCAGTAAATTTATTTTAATTTTTGGAGCAAATTTAAAAATGACTGAGCCAGATTTGTCTTTTGATGTATAATTCATCAAGATGTGAAGTAAAATTTATTTATGTTTAAGTAATATTTTTGTCAAAAGATGAAAATGAGGATAACATTTTTCCTACTAAACTAATGTTAACCTTTATTGAAGATTTGGAAATGATTGGACAAGTTCTTTCTTAGGGTGATCGTTAAAAAAAAACAGGTGGCATCTCTAACGTAGCCCAATCTATCATTTCCAAACACTAATGAAACAATGTTATATATATATATATATATATATATACTATATATATATATATATATATATATATATATATATATATATATATATATATATATATATATATATATATATATATATATAAAGTTTACCTCACGGGCATAGCCCTATTCTAGGAGGGAACTTCTAGGTAATTTCTCCCTAGGATTCGATTGGGGATCAGTCCAGTATATGTCATTGACTCGGTTAACTTTCTACGATTGAGTCACGAACATTATTATTGTTATTATTATTATTATTATTATTATTGTGCTCTGTGTGTATTATTATTATAACATTATTATTATTATTAGTATACAACTCTGTGTGTGTGTGTGTGTGTTCATTATTATTATTTCCTAAATTAATTATTTGTTTATTTACATAATAAAAATATTTAATTTATAAAAGAGTTTAAACTCTGACTTTAAACATTATTCCATCATGAATAGGTTTTTGTTTTTAATTGAGTCGCGTATGAAAATTCTACTACCAGTTCTAAATCTCTCTCTTTACTACCTCTCTCTCCTCTCTCTCTCTCTCTCTCTTTCTCTCTCTCTCTCTCTCTCTCTCTCTCTCTCTCTCTCTCTTAATATATAAAATAAACCAGTTCTAAAATCAGAGAATTTTTCCAGAAAAAATAATGATTTATTATTTAACTATATTTTGCACTAATATTTACAATGAAAATGAAGAACTAAAGAAAATTCATCTAAGCAAATTTAAAGAAAAAGGAAAAGTCGAAAATATTTCCCTCAATTTTTATTTAATAAAAATGTGGAGACCATCTTTTAAAGTCTTTTAATGATCTATTTGATGATTTATAAACATTAACAAATAGATTCCAAACAATGATTTAATATAATAATAATAATAATAATAATAATAATAATAATAATAATATATGTATACAATAATAATAATAATATGTAATAATAATAATAATAATACAATAATAATAATAATAATAATAATAATAATAACTAATAATAATAATAATAATAGTGTGTAGTATTATTATAATTATTATTATTGTTATAATTATTGTGTGTGTGTGTGTGTGTGTGTGTGTGTGTGTGTATGATATGTTAGGTTTGTTATGTTCATATACATATATAGTTGATAGGAAAAAAAATTACCAATATTGATTGTTATAGTGTATTATTATTATTATTATTATTATTATTATTATTATTATTATTATTATTATTATTATTATTATTATTATTATTATTATTATTATTATTTTTTTTTGCCATTTATTATTATTATTATTATTATTATATTATTGTATGTGTGTGTGTGTGTATTATTAATAACAAATAATATTACTTTTAAGAATAATATATTCTTATTGTTATTATTATTATTATTACAGAACTTACGCATGGCTGATATTGTCTACCGTATCCAACCGACCCGTAGATGTTGCATATATATTCACAAACACACCTATCTACGATGAATAACAAGCGTCTACAGGGAGAGTAAAAATTCTTTTGTAGTTTTCGTAGATATACATATAATGCACCTTGAAAATAAAAAATCTTTTATAAATAACATTAAATTAGATACTAAGTTAGTCACTTTATACAATAATCAGTCTCAGAAAGCCATTGGTTTTCTCATTATTAAAAGCTCAAGAATTCAATCACAAAAACACAAGCTACAGACATATAACACACACATACACACACCACACACACACACACCTTACCCTGTAGACAATACAAAAATTTTACACAACATACACACACATATATAAATATATATATATATATATATATATATATATATATATATATATATATATATATATATACATATATATATATAAATATATATATATATATATACTATTAACAATTTACTAACAAATAATATGGATAACAATAATAATCTAAATATATGTAAAATGTCGATCCCAACAACAATCAGATCACAATAAACATATATATATATATATATATATATATATATATATATATATATATATATATATATATATATATATATATATATATATATATATATATATATATATATATATATATATATATATATATATATATATATATATATAATATATATATATACTAACATAAGATATAAAAAACAGACCACCTCTTCTATGAATTGGTTTCTTTTATATATATATATCTAGTTGCTGACATCTATAGACTCTGAACGATACGATTGAGGTGGGAGGAAATGTCCCTTTTTAGGGGAATAAAGATTTGGGGTAAAAAGTTCTGATTGGGGAAATGGGGAAAAAAGAGCTGAAAAGTTTGAAAATTTATTAAAAACAATAGGACTGTTTTTTGAACGTTTAAGAAAAAGAAACCAAGTATAACACCCCATGTATTATTTATAATTTTATATATATATATATATATAAATATATATATATATATATATATATATATATATATATATATATATATATATATATATATACTCTTCTTATACCCTATCACCCCGCCCAACGCTATATATATATATATATCTTTCTCATACTGTCCAGTGGCATAAGACTGATCCATAAATTCACGAAAGAGAGTGTCAGTAATTTAACAAGGTCAGATGCACTGAACATTTCTTCCTCTTTTATTTGCACCCATATCAACTCCAGTGAGAGAGGTCAAGGAGAAATTTCATGAAGTCTACTGGTTTGGATAAAAACTTAATCAGACATTTCGTTAACGAAATACTTTTTAAAAAGAATTTAAAGGCATTTAAAAGCATTTAAAAACATTAAAAGTGTTTGGAGCAAAATTCATAACGAAAATAAAATAAATAAAGTTTAGGCTCAGACTTTCAGTGAACGAAGAATAGGAAATCAACATCGTGGATTCATCAGATGGGTACGAAGAGAATGGAGAAATGGATGTTTAAAACGGGGTTGTGAAGTCAGGTTCAAAGATTCTTCCGTGCTCGACTCCGACTCCGACTCGACTCCGAACTCAACTCCAACTCCACCCTCTTCAAATTACCGACTCTAACTCCGGCTCACGACTCGAACTCTTGAAAATTCGACCGGCTCCACCCTTCGGAGTACCGACTCCGACTCCAGAGCTCACCCTTTTGAAAATTACCGACTTTGACTCCGACTTCGACTCCGACTCCGACTCCGACTCACCCTCTTCAAAATTACCGACTCCGACTCCGACTCCGACTCCGACTTCACCTTTCAAATTACCGACTCAGTCCGACTCCGACTCCCGCTCTCTTCAAACTACCGACTCCCCCGGCTCCGCGACTCTCTTTCCATTTCCGGCTCCACAGCCCTGGTTTAAGGCTTGGTCAAGTGAGCTTTGCTCGGTGACAGGCTAATGGAATAGAAAGTCCTGAACCACAGTCTTGACTGTAAGCACGTGAATTACATATTATCGTTTAAGTGATGTAAAAGTTCCGGCTTTGAGAGAGTGCTCGGACAATTATAGAGATAGTGAGAGAAGAGGGAGAATAGTGAGAGGAGAGAGATTTTGATAAGGTTAAACATAGGTATTTACCCTTTTCAAAAAAAAGCAGCATGAGGTGGAAATATTTCCAGTGATGCATTGTATAATCACACCACATATCTCCCAGATTCGCAGCAGACTATGAATCTGAGCGGTTTTAATGGTGCCTCAGGGTCCATGAAATGAGGCTGATGAAGAGTGTTCAAAAGCGAACATCACTCCCACCCTCCCAAGGCCAAAAATCATAAGACAATCGCTTCGAGACCCATGGATCTACATTGAAAGTTATTTTAGCCAGTAATATAAATATGTGCATAATTTTCATTATTGCACACATTGTAACAAATGCTAACATTTTTCGATGTGTCTAGCATGAACAAGGTTTTAATAATTTAAATTTAAAAAAGCAAAAACAAAAAAAAACATGCATTTTATTTTTTCAAAATCATAGAGAGATACTAGTATAGCAAACTTGAGAAGTTAGCTTTTTTGGAGAGAGACAATTGTGATTCTATCGAAGAAAATTCATTAGAAAATTAAATACAAAGTGCATTAAAGCTAGAGATAGGTTTAGTTATAACAGTTGTTGATGAACTATTGTCTTGTGAATAGTAGATGTGTGTACATGAGTAAATAGATGAATAATATGGAGTTATCAAAGGCTTTGAAGATTAACGCAGGTTTTCATTCTAGCCGCAATTAGTCTATCCTCCAAACATGAAGGCGCTTGTGAGAAAATGTAAAAATAACAACATACAGGCTAAGTAATCCAACATGCCTTCAGGTCTGTGTGGAAGAATTGATAAAACTGCCTAGGGATGTGTAATGGATATTTTTATTTTTGCGTCAATTATCCATATATATATATATATATATATATATATATAGTATATATAATATATAATATATATTTATAGTATATATAATATATATAGTATATCGTATATATATATATATAAATATATATATAAACTATATATTTTATGTATATGTATATATATATATGATATATTATATAGTATATATATTATATATATATATTATTATATATTAATTATACTATATATATATATATATATATATAATATATAGTATATAAATATATATTATATATATATATATAGATAGTATATATTAGTATATAGTATATATATATATATATATATATATAGTATATATTATATATATATATATATATATATATAATTAATATATATATATATATATATATTATGTATATATAATATATATATATATATAATATATATATATAGTATTATATTATATATATATATATATATTTATAGTATATATATATCAGGCGCGCTGTCGCCAAAATATATTGACAGACGCACACATTTACTGCACACACACACACAGTATAATATATATAGTATATATATATATATTATATATTAATATATATAATATATATATATATATATATATATATATATATTATTATTATTATATATATTGATATAGTATATATATATACGGTATATATGTGTTTTGTTGTGTGTGTGTGTGTGCTGTGGAAGAGAGTGCGTGTGGGTTTCAAAAAAGAGAGCATTGATGACCGTAAAGCATAAGCATTAATCTCGAAAAATAAAAAAATTGTTACAATCTATTTTTTAAAAAAGTTATGTAACTTACCTTTGGACCAATTTTATTAAAAGAAACGTCCGCCTCTTCTTTCTTTTTGATGAGCCAATTTTTATGAATGCACTTAATTGTTAAATCTTGTTATGGCCGCATAATAAAGTCCCTTTCGCGATCGAAAAGCATTGCTAAAGGGCGGAAAGTTCTTTCTGCCCCATGGTATTCTCTAAGAAAGGTTTTTAATGCCTTTTTAAAGTTTAGAAAAACAGCGCCTGCTTCGGACGTTGTCATCGGAGTGGTTATTAAAACTTTTAATAGTTTAACACTTTCACTAAAAGTGGCTTCCAAGTGATTTTCTGTAATGAATCAAATAAAGCTATGGCTCCAGACAAAGAACGGAAATTCTTCTAAGCTATATATTATAGATAGTTCTGTTTAAAGTTTGTTTATGTCAATGAAAGAGTACACTTTACAGGTTTCATTTGCATTTTTCTCAGGAAAGATGGAATCTACTGAGGAAACATTCGGGCAGGTGCGGGGGGGGGGGTGGCTGGGGTGGTGGTTTTGTGTTTTTTGTGGAAATAACGTGGAACAATTGTCAGAATGTGCCTGGAGAATTGTGAATCTAGGTAATCTTTTATCGTGACAAATAATTGTGGTGCACATTCCTTGTAGCTCTCGATTTAATTCGGAGATATCGCGTTTGTCTCTCTTTTTCTCGGCAAGTTTTGTATTGTCTCCGTACGTCGTTCTAGTTAAAGAATTTTCCTCAGATCAAATTATCAATGAACATCGTTGGATACTGAGGGGATCAAGTGACCCTGGTTTTTCAGCCGGCCAATAAAGAAAGAAGGTATAGTGTGAGGGCATGGATTTTATGATAAAAAGAAAGCCAGAATGTTGAAATTATACTCTCGAATAGATATTGGAATGTGACCTGGATCGGCAGAGGTTAATTGGTATTTACGTCTTGAAATTCATCCCCATTTAATACTAATAGTTAAAACATTCTTTTTATTTCCGTCAATATTGTTCGAAAAAACTGTATTTGACGAGGATCTTGAATGAAAGTTCCACCTGGTTGAGATTGAGTCGAGGTGACGTCTTTTAACTACTTGATCCAGATAGCTGCGGTTCTTGTTTTGAGGCGTAGGTGATTAGAAGAAATGTGTAAGTATTGGCGCTGAAGATTAGCAAGAATAAATGATTTTCGGGTGGACATTTCTTGTAACTGGTGAATGCGGGGCATTTAAGGCTATTACTTAATATTAAAGTCTGATGAGGCATGGACAGTGGATAGAGTATTGCAGGTTCTCTTTGGATTATATTTTTGTTTGAACTGTAGCGCTGAACTGGTTCCACGCAGATGAAGGCCTGCGTCATAACAGTTGGAGCGCCATCGTAAGTTTTGTGATTTTTATTTAGGTATTTATGTTCTTGTGATATCTATGATTTTTCAACTCTATTTCAAAGACAGTACTGGTGGTGTTGTTCTCAGCATCGGATGCTTTTTTGTCTGGTGAAGGACGGAAATTCCAAAATCTGCTGCTAACTGGGGGGTTTTCTTCCTTTAGTAATTGGTATGCCTAAGAAACTGAGCAACGCGATTGTTGAAGTGTAAGTTGGGAACGATGCGACTGGTTTGCATCTGCAAGTGATAAGATGAGGAATTCGGCTTGCAGTGAGGTCTCTCTTTTTATTTCTTCGGTGACAGTATTTTCGGTATAATTTGGAGAGAGAGTCAGTGTCTGTATTGTGTTTTGGAAAGTTCCTTTGGTAAAATAGGTGGCTTGTGCTCGGTAAATGGTACGCCTGTGAGATGGATCATGCTAAGTTCAGCAGCTGGAGGTTTCAACTAGCGCCTCTAAGAAACGCCTGGATTAGTTTGAAAATGTGCAGTTTCGTTATGTGCGCTCGATTAGGGGCCAGACTCGAAAGGTGCTCCACAGAAATTTGAAGTGGGGCAGTTTGATGAATAATATTGCAGATGTATTTGGTATTGTTGTGTTTAGACAATGTGGTCATGGTATGCTTGAGGGGCTATTGAGTGTTTCGGTGTATTCGCGTGTCGTAACTGTTTTGCGATATTTATTTCGGCCGTTAAAAAAGGAATGAATAATGCGTTACGGAATTTTCATGCTTCAGCCTTTGTGTTTTTCAATGTTTTTGAGACGTAAGACTGGGAAATCGATTTAATAACTGTTTAGCATAATTGTTTAGGTCCATGGTAGTCTGGCTGCCGCTCCAGAACAAGCCAGCGAAGGTAGAAGAAATAGTAAAGGAAGTTTCTCTCTCAGCAGAACCTCCACAAAGCTCAATCTGCTTTTCATAGAGAAAGATGAATTGAGACCACGACGCCTAAATTGCCTCGGTTTTTTACTTGTTAAATTGAAAGTTCATCTATTTGTCATAAGGGTGAAGGGTTAAGGATGCAGACCCGGTGCAGGGCGATCAAATTGTTGGTTTTTAATTTTGTCTAATTTCTGTTGCAGTGGGAGGAGCGACAAGGAGAGAAATTTTTTTTAGCCTGTGAGAATTTAAGAGGTGCACTGAAGTTCGATGTTGTGTGTAGAATTAAGATTTTACTGAGTCAACGATTCGCTAATGAGAAAAGAGTATGAGAAGGTAGTAGTATATATGGTAAGTGGATCTAGTATTAAGTAGTATAGTAGTAATAGTAGTATTATTTTTTTTATAGTTATAATAATTATATATATAATATATATATATATATATATATATATATATATATAGTATATATATTTATATATATATATATATATATATATATATAGTAAGTATATATAGGGAAAGATGTATTTCATTAACAGCAAAAATTTCTTCAATTCCATTCTCATATCTCAAACACTACAAATAGCTAAGGGAAAAGGAATACATTGGTGGAATGCTGGTGCACAATTTAGTGCGGAAAATGTTTAAAAAAAAAAAAAAAAAAAAAAAAAATAATAAAAAACTAAAAAACTAAAATAACTACAGCAAAAAGAAATACATTTTTGGAATCCTGTTAAAATTTTAGATAGGAAAATGTAAAAAAAAAAATAAAAAAATAAAAAATATATTTATTGTTAATAATTATAAGGTAATTATGATAGATGAGCCTATTTAGAGACCTTTTATTGGTTTATCTCCGTTAAAATAAATAGACTTTCTATAATTTTTTTTTTTTTAACTAAAGAATACCCCAAGGGTATACCGCACCGATGGCAGGAGTCGGGGTCTCTCGGCCTTCCGGGGAACTACGGGGTAGGACTAATTCCCCCCCTCCGGGGAGGGTCCTTCCGGAACCGTCCGACTCTTTGGGTAATTTGGGTGTCGCGGGGGTTCCTCTCCCCTCCCATACGGGTATGGAAAACGCCGCGCCCCTGTGTTCCCGTCGGCTCGAGCGCCCCTACATTGCCGTGTAATACTTTACAAATAATATATATATATATATATATATATTATGTCCCCTGCTTCTAAAAAAAAAAAAATAGCCAATGATTTATTTTATTTATGGTTATTGATTTTTTTTTTTTTTTTTTTTACATTTTTCCTAACTAAAATTTACAAGGGATTTGCCAAAAACGGGTATTTGCGCTTTTCGTTGTAGCTATTGGTAGTTGTTTGAGATATGGATTGTTTTTTTTTTTTGTTTTTTTTTTTTTTTGTTTTTTTTTTTTTTTTTTACATTTCGCCCCTAAAACGTTTTACCAGGATTCCACAAATGTATTCCTTTTCCCTGGTAGCTATTGGTAGGTTTGTTGATGTAGTCTGATTGAGGAAAATAATATTGTGTTGGCTGTTAATGGAAATAGCATATGAGAGCATATATAAGTAGTAGGTATGAGTAGTGATATATATATTATAGTATATGTAGTAGTATTAGTAAGTAGTATCTAGTATATAGTAGTATAGTTAATATATGGGTACGTATATATATAGTATATATATATATATATATAGTATTAGTAGTATATATATAGGTAGTAGTATATGATATATCGTACGCCTACTTATTGGATTTGGCGGGATGGATGGTTTGCTTTTGTGGTGGCGAATCTGAAAGAGGAGTTTTGGAGAGGGATTGATAAGAGGGGATTGGTGGCAAGGGTGGTGTGGTAGAAGGGGAGTGGTTTTGAGAAGTGGAAACGGTAGATAAAGAGCGGAGGGTTATGGTGTGGTGGGAGTGAAGGACGAGTCGGCTCGGTGCGAGGCGGTTATTCGTTGGGCTGGTGGCAAGCTGGAACAAGTGTCTGTTAAATATTGTAGGATTATGTTGATGAAGGAGGAGGGAAACGGGATGATGGGAGGAGCTGCAGTAAGAAGAGGTTGTGAATGGTATGGAAGGGGTAGCTGTGCTATTGAATCCTTGGTGGATTTGTAAAAGGACTAAGTTGTTGAGTGCGAGGTCCTAGGGGTCTTACATTGGAGGGTATGTTTGGCGTACTCGTCGTGTGTTAATGGTAGTCTAGGGTGTAGTGAATACTATGGTCTGGAATGAAGAAGGGTATGGATCTAAAGTGAATATGAGTTTCATGATGGCGCAACGGTTCGAGGTGTGTGTGTAGGGTGTGGAGACGAAGTGTGGAGAAATGAGGAATGAAACGTAAGTAGGGGGTTTGTGTGGTGTGAAGAAGAAGTAAAGTGAGGAGAATAAACGGGAGTGGACTGGGTTGAGAAATGGTGTTGGGTCATGTGGAAGGAGAGGGATGAATAGTCGGGTTTGGTTAAGACGGGTGTAGTGAGTGGTGAGGGGTGGTGTTGAGGAACGAGCGGCGGCTGGAGACCGAAGAAAAAGTGGATTGGGTGAGTAAAGGAATGCCTGGAGGGGAGGAATGGTGAGTTTGGCAGATACGAGAAGAAGGTACTTAATATAGAGGTGAACTGGCGGGGTCATGTCGAGATGTAGCAGGTCAATGGCCGGTCTGGGGCAGGATGATGAAGCCGTCAAGCATCTGACGAGATAGCATAGGTGGAGGGTTCGTCGGTTGTTCCGTTGAAGGCGCGCCGCTAGGGGTGGATTTTTCTGATGCGGACGGTTGCTCAACTGTAAGGGTATGAGGGAAGGGGCGATAAGGCTGGGCTTTCTTTTGCCGACTTAGCGGTCATAGGGTTCTTGCTACCTTCTGTGGTTCGGTGGTGTTGACTAGCACACCTTACCGCTAGATATTGGGACAAAAGGATTAAGTGACTGCGGAGATAAATAAAAGAATAATATTATTTAGTATATATGAGATAGTATGAGTAGTAGTAGGTAGTAAGTAGTATAGTATATATATATGTGATATAGTATATAGATATATATAGTGATATATAACTTAGGTGTGAGTGGTTGATTGGTATTAGTACCGGTGAGGGTGGTATATTATATTCAGGTACGTGTGATTATGATTAAGTTTTGTGATATTAGGTAGGTAGTATATGATGTACTAGGGTATGTGAGCTGAGTAGTATATATAGTATAGGATAGGGGTATTATGAATAGAATGAATTTGAGTCACGAGAAGATGTTTACTCTGCGTGCGCGGGATTCGAAACGTTGGACCTAGCCGCGTTGCTTGAGTTAGACAACAACCGGATGCTCTACAACCCTGGAGGCCATCACGTCCCAAAAAAGAACGTTGCTTCAAACGTAGTCTTGTTAAAGGTCACTCCGGTTTTTCTTCATCCGCATAAATGGCTTGGAGTACTTCAAAAGGCCTGGCAGTTATATATATATGAGTATAGTATGATATATATATATATAGTTATATATATAGTATTAGTATATTATAGTATAGTATATTAGTTGATGGTATAGTATAGGGTATAGTTTATATATAGTGATAGTATATAGATATAATAGTAGTATAATATTAGGAGTAGGTTCTTTCAGTGAAATTTATTTGTAAGAGTAAGTTGAAGGGACTAAGCTCAAAATCGAACTTCACAACTGAAAGATAAAATCAATTCCTTATTTTAAGAGACAAGATTAGGTAGTTAGGTTATTGATTATTTGATTGAGTTATTATTGATTATTATTATTATTGATTATGTGTTGGGATGTATTATTATTATTAATATTGGATTATTATATGTATTATTATTATTATATTGATTATTATTGGTTTTATTATTATTATTATTGAATGTATTTATTATTATGGTATTATTATTAGTTATTATGTATGTTATTATTGGGATTGATGTATTATCTGAGGCAAAATTCCAATGTAACAAAGATAATAGGGAAACAAAAGTGTTAAAAGATTGTGCCCAACTAGATGGTCTTCGAGGTTCGTGATGTAATTGTGAGGGATGGGGGAAAAGCTTGGAAGGGGAAAATTTGTCCCGCTGATAGCCAAAAGGCACTTTAGCGATATGGATTTAGTAGTATATATATTAGTATAGTAGTTATAGGTATATAGTATAGTATATATAGTATAGTATATATATATATAATTTATATAGTTAGTTATATAGTATATATATATATATATATATATATGATAAAGGGTGTATATAGGTGGTATATATAGTATAGTAGTAGGTAGGAGGTGTCTAAAAGCTGACATCATGTAGGACTCGCAAGAACGGGCAGCACCTACAAGTAGATGACAAATTTTACATATTTGGAATCAGGCGGAAAATTCTAAGGAGGGGTTTTTAAAATATTTTGTTTTTTTTATGGCCGTTATCGGAAAATTTTAGAAATTTCTTTTTTTTCCAGTTCTGGCGCTCGGGCCGACGGGGACAGAGGGGGGGAGCGGGAAGTCCCCCCGTCGTCCGACACGGAGAAGGGCCGGAGAGACCGCGGCGGAAATTGTGGCCCGCATCTTTTGCGGTTTAAACGCAATGGTATGTGCCTTTAGTTAAAAAAAAAAAAATAGTTACGGCTTTACACTATGCTATTACTTTAAGATTAAAGGGAAAAAAAAAAGAAAAAAAGTTCGCTCTAACATACGTTGTCAAATTTAGATTCTTCCTGAGTTGGATTTGTTAATCTGCTTCTAGAAAAGCCTAGAATAATCGGATTTTCCATTTGGAAATATACTTTTTTTCATATTTTGAATATATAAAAAATGCAATAATAATGGAAATAACAATCTGAGTATTAAAGGATACTATAGGGTAATGAAGGAATCTGTTGCTTCACATGTTTATTTCGTTTTGTCAGGTCGTTGGCTGAGCATTGGCCGGGTGGCTACTAAGTTAGATTTATGTGGATATAAAATATCGTCAATTGCTTTTAGGAGGAAATGTAGTGTCTCGTGTATGATATTTCCGACGAATAAAAAAAAAGATGAAAAAAAATAAAATAAAAATAATGAAATTAAAAAACCCTCCTTAGAATTTTCCGCTGAATTCCAAATATAGAATTTGTTTTACTGTAGGTGCTGCCGGTTTATAAAGTTCACATGAATGGTGCAGCTTAAGAAGCAGGCTCTGACCATATAGTATATATATAGTAGTATAGTATATATATATATCATATATATAGTATAGTATATTATATATATAGTATGTTAACAGGGATATGAGTAGTATATATATATTAGTATAATAGTATGTAGGTTCTACTATTAGTAAGTTATAACTGAGTATATAGTGTAAAGTATTATATTATATATAGTAGTATAGTATAGTATAGTGGATGGAAGTCGAGAGAAGCGAGGTAATTAAGTTTCGCGACGTAAAGTAAAGTACTCAACATCACATCTCTATTCACAATATTATAGGCTTATTATTTTTATATTATTGCTCCGTGGTTGATGAGGCTTATACAGGTATAGTAAGTATGAATGTAATATAAATATCGTACATATTGGCCTCGCTTGTATAGTAGCAGGTGGTTCGAGGATATAGGAAATTATAATACAGCTTTTAGGATATTATTAATAATTATTGGAAGTAATAATAAAAAAAAATGGCACCTAAAAAGGCAACATTTATATTTTAGCAGTGCGGTCGGGAGACTAAGCAAGATATGCAAATTTTTTTTGTTTTTGTGTTAAACGAGGCGAATTCTTTTCATATCGTTCATTTTTCAAAACGTGAGTTGAAACATTACAGTTGCAAACGACGTTTTAGATAATAGGTCAGGAGGTAGATGTTAGAAATAGCATTTCTACAGTTCTCAAAATAGGGTATCGTGTCAGTGTAGAGCCGTATATAGTCGGTTGTTAAGGAAAGGTGTGCAGTATTAGATGAGGCACGCGGATAGTCGTGGGCCTTATGTGACGCGTATGTTGAATGCAATGTACTCCATTTTCGATAACTTAACGGAGAAGCATAATGTTTATAAGGTATAGTATAATAAAACATTTGTAGAATAGTTAATAATGTTAATAATATTTAATAGTTAATTGTGCATAATAGTTAATAGTATTTAATAGTTAATATTATTTAACGGAGAAGCAAAATGTTTTTGAGATATTTTAAAATAACACATATGTAGAATAGTTAATAATATTGATAGTTTTTAATAGAAATAGTACATAATAGTTAATAGTATTTAATAGTTAATAGTATTTAACGGAGAAACCTAATGTTTATAAGGTATAGTAAAATAGAACATTTGTAGAATAGTTAATAATGTTAATAATATTAAATAGTTAATAGTACATAATAGTTAATAGTATTTAATATTAATAGTATTTAACGGAAAAGCAAAATATTTATAACGTATAGTATAAAACATATTTGTAGAATAGTTAGTAATGTTAATAGTATTTAATAGTTAATAGTATATATAAGTTAATAGTATTAATAGTTAATAGTGTTTAATAGTTAATAGTATTTAATAGTTAATAGTACATAATAGTTAATAGACAGAGCAGAATTTACCCTAACAAAATCTCGGAGGGTCATCGCATATAAGGGAATAGATGAGTGGAATACTATCTTCTCTCTCTTCTCTCTTCTCTCTCTCTCTCTATTCTCTCTTCTTATCTCTATCAATTCATTCTCAAATTATTCTGCATTCATTCTCAATTATTATCTTTTTATTCTCAAGTTAATTTTAAATATTTTAAATTTATTCTTAATTATATTCACTATTTCATAATCTAAAGGATTATCTATCATAGGACCTATGTATATAAATTCAGTATTATATATGAATGTCTATTTAGTGAGATTTATATATGGTCTATAGTCAATAAATAATTTAGCAATCACTTATTAATTATAGGTCTTTGAGACTATGTGTAGGATTATATAAGCATCGTATATCTAAGCTCTAAGTGATCC
Source organism: Trachelipus rathkii (assembly GCA_015478945.1). NCBI lineage: Eukaryota > Metazoa > Arthropoda > Malacostraca > Isopoda > Trachelipodidae > Trachelipus > Trachelipus rathkii. Next base: position 51,217 of record JABUQX010098644.1, read on the forward strand.
ACGTATATTTATTTATTTTATTTATTAACATGATATAATTATAGTGTTATCAATCATTAAAAACTACAGCATAATTTAACATTTATTATATATTTATATCTGTAAACAGTATATATACATGCTATATTATAATTTCAGTTCACATTTAGTATTTACTCATATATAAATATATATAAATTATTGAACTCTGACAGTATATTATAAACGATTCTATTTTTTAATCCACAAAATCCCTGAATTAATTTTATATTTGCATATGATTAACAATTTGACCATTTTAAACTTATAAAAAATCGATAATCGATTATTTTTTTTATTTTACTCAGGTGAAATCTCACTATATATATTATACAGTTAGTTTTTTCGGATATCCGTTACTTTATCGTACTCTCAAAAGGCGGACCATTATTTGAAAAAGTGACAAAGAACTCAAAGAAGGGGGCAAACTAAATTATTTTGCGAAATTGAGAGGTAAGATATACGAGCAACGACTACGTGAAACTAGATATCCATTCTTTAGAGAAAGAAGATTGAGAGAAAAAATTATAGTTAGTTTCAAAATCATAGATAAATTGACCAATGATTATTTTAGCGAAGAAGCTTTTCTCGTTAACACTCTCGTCTCAAGGTCATATATATTTCGACTCATCGTATCAGTAAAAACCTTTTCTTATTAACGATTTCAAGTTCACCCAAATATTGCATATATAAAAGTATTTCATCCTAACATATGCTCAGTGTTTCGAGATGTGGTTCAAGCGTTCTTGTGCCTAGCGCACCTAATTGCTCAATTTCGTACATATGTTCCATTAATAATAAATAGATATTATCTGTGAATGAGAATGTATTGCATACAGGCGAGCCTAACATGCTTGATATCATTTCCAAGAAAAGTTTAGATTAATTACACCTTAATGAGAGATTGTGTCTATTTGACTCTCTCAATTCAACACTCTTTTTACTTTATTAAATCAATGTAAGCATTTAGTGTAATTATATTAAGCATCGAAATTAGTAGTAACTATCTCATATATAATGAGTTACCATAATACGTTATTTATTATATTATTATTATCAATATGGATTTTTTTATTTATGTTATTTTTTTTTGTCAAATAACAAAAATAATTTTTAAATGATTTATTTATTTTATATTATATGGTTGTATATTATTAAGCTAATATTAAGAAGGTCTCAATAATATATAATATAATATAATAAATATATTATATTATCAAAAGACGTTTGATTGATCTTCTGTGATCATGATTATCACCCTATGTGTTAAATATATTATCAGCAGGGTCAATTCATTAACTCAATTCAGATATTACAGCATCAATAGAGTAGCAACTAATTCTAAAGTTTTTCTTTTCTCACCAAGGATTGAGTAGAGAAGTTGGCATAACTCTTTTGTTCCCACGCCAACATCAATTCTAAAGGTCATTCGCTAGAATATGTAGTAATGATTTTGGTAATCACTTTTTGAGAACCTAGCTTGCTGGTCATCTATATTCTAGAGGGTTTTTCTCACATGGTTAATAGTTTAAGCCGCGCAGCATCACTCCATTGAGAGTCCGATGCTAGTAGAATTCTTTCAGAGTGTATCTCTCTAGGAATGAGACAATTCTTTCTCATTTTGCATAAATTTAGCTCAGCGTCCCTCTCGTTAACTTAAGTATTCAAGGAATGCAGTTTATATTGTGAAGTCTCGACATATCCAAGTTTCATCTTACATTCAGGTTCCACTTTTCTGAGTGAGAAGAAATATAGCAAGATTCACTGAGTTTATAGTATTGTGCTTCGTTCTATGTGCAAGTTCTACATCACATTCCTCTTATCGAGAGGTCTACGACTAGCATCTCAATTGCAGTTAGGGTTCGTCTTCTATTCTAAAGGATAATGTATTCGGTGTCAAGTTTCTCATGGACGAGTAACACGGCATTGTGATCGGACTCAAACCCGATATTTGCTTGGGAAACATCGTTTGCGATCCACCCAGATCACAACCTTTGCGTTGGAGCTTCCTTCCGCCATGTTTCTATGTCTTTAAAAAATTATTAAAAGAGAAAATCGGGAATAAGCTCTACATAGATAATAGATAAGATAAAGATAATTAATAATAATATAATAATACATAATAATAATAATAATAATATAATAATAATAATAATAATAATAATAATAAGAATAATATAGATATATAAAATAAATAATAATTAATAATAATAATAAGAAAAAGAAGAAGAAGAAGAAGAACGAATAATAATAATAAGAACAATAATAGAGAATTAATGAATGAATATTAATAAAAAACATAACAAAAACTTGATATGTGAGTTATAATAATAATATAATGAAATAAATAATAATAAAAAATAATAATAATAATCAATAACAATAAACCAATAATAATAATAATGAATAATTAATAATAATGATAATATAATAATTCGTCTTTCAATATAAAAGTTAATATAATAATATAATAAAAATAATAATAGAATAACTACTCACAAATAAATAGTAATAAGTAATCCATAATCAGATTATAGATTAATATCATGAATAATAAATATAGACTGCGAGGCAACAATAACAGAGGAGAAAAATAATAATAATAATAAATAATATAATAATAAACTTGAACAATAAATTGAACCAGCTTTTTCAAACAAAAATCCTTGATGTTTCTTTGTTTCTCTCGCTACATACTTCTCTTTTTTATCTCCTGGTAGATGTGAATTGTAAGAGTAGTATAGACTGATGTTAGATAATTAGTAGGTAATAGTATAGTGTATTTAATAGTTATATATTATATATATATATTAATTAAATTATAGTACTGTGAGATATATATATAGATTATATTTATATAATATATATTATAGTTAAAGTTCTGCTAATAAGTATTCTATATAAGATAATAGTATAGGATATAACACTGTGTAGGATATATACTTATATATATATATATATATAATATATATATATATTATTTATATATATAAATTGATTAATTATGTATTAAATTATAGGATACTCTGATATATATAAGTAATATATTATAGTATACATATTATATCATATTATATAGTGTTGGTGTAGTGTGAAGGTATACTATATATATATATAGAGTTTATTATGTATATATACCTTACGGTTGATATAAAATATGTGTGTAGGAGTATTAGATTTATACCAGCGTTCTTATATTGCTGTATATAAATATATGTCAATAAGTATTGAGAAATTCTTTTTAAAAAAAGAATTCAAAAAGTCGGAGCGTATACTTCGATAGAATAAATATATATATAGTATATTATAGATATAATATATTATAATTTAATATTTATATATTCAGTATATATATATATATATATATATAATAATGATATATTAATATAATAATTAGATTTTACATAATATATATATTATAAATATATCAGCTATTTATATATACATTCTACTAGTTATCATAATATGTATACTATATTATATATATTATATATATAATATAATATATATAAAGTATATATATATATATTAATATACAATAAAATGTAAATTATAGGACATCGTTATGATTATGAGTTGACATATTATA